>ML782912.1:332600-370048 GCA_009831015.1 Picea engelmannii | reverse complement strand
TTTTAGTTTTTGTTTAATTCTTGTTAATAGCTCTATTGTTTTCTTTCTAACCTCTTTACATACAGCTGTCATGACTAGTAGAGCCCAACTAGGCATGTAAGCACTCACTTTTTGCTCACACATCGACGAAAAGAGTGCAAACAATATCAATCATATTTTATATGAAGAAAAACAACATGCATCACCAAAAGAGATATGTTAATCCATGGATTACTTTAGTCTTACTTCAAAATCAATATGTTTGATTTATCATACTTTATTTTAATTTTTGCAATATAATATTGTACTTTAGGATTTGCTCTTTTCCCCTTAGAATAGCTTAGGTAAATGCAACTTTGTTTTCCAGTAAGTTTACTTTTTGGGATAGAGAAACATATATTTACTCACATGGATTTTCCTCCTCGCAGTCTTGCACCCTAGATTTCCACTGTCAGGATAAGTATGGATTGGTCATTGGGTTATATGATCCCTTAAATTTGACTTTATAGATTCCCTTTCAAGTACTTTATAGCCTTCCTTTTAATTGTTTTTCATCTTCCTTTTAGTTGTATTTTAGTTTTTCATTCTACAGTATTAGTTTGATTATTAGTGCTTCTTCACTATTAAATTAACATTTGTATTTCTTGGATAGACATGGTTTTCCTTTCTCAAGAAGGCTTGACATACTTCCCAATACAACCTGTTGTACTTCTTGGGTGTATTTGATTGCGATAGAAGGTAAACACTCTGCAATTTACGGGTGTGGGTTTTATTTGGGATAGAAGATTAACACTCTACAATTTGACACTCTATGATTGGGATATAAGGTTGAGACGGAGACTGAGGGCCATTCGATCCGAGACCAAGGCGAACGAATGAGACCATTGAGGGTCATCTGAGACTGAGACTAAGACATGTGCGCGAGAACGTCGAGGGCCAACTGAGACTGAGGGAAAGGAGGGGAAGAACGGTATGTTATTTAAGCTACCTTAACCTTTATTTTAGTGATATATAACATTATTTCATTGATTCTATCATGGTGACTAGTTATAAAAATAGTTCCATAAGTAATTTGAAATTCACTTGTTAATTGTCTGAGTTGGTCGTTAAACCCAGGTGCAAGGAAGAAATAACAAAATATGTGCACCATGTCCCTGGGCTTTTGAAAATAATACAAGAACACTGAAATGCATGGAAGAAATTCCTAAAACTCTTCATACTCTTGAAGAAATTCCAACAATCATGGAGACCTTGTTAGAAGATATATAAAGTGCAAGAAAAAATGGTCACCAACTGCTACTGAGAACTAAGAACATCTTTTACTATGTAACTATTTGAGTAGAATCTTTAGGTTGTACTTGTTAAGATAGGTTGTTTATGTTTTATAAAATTTTGGATCGAAGGGGTCTGGCCTGAATTTGTATTGTAATTTTCCAAAGGCCATTTGGTCTAGATTATGTTGCCAATGTAATTATATATCCAATATAAATATTGAAGCAATAACTTTCCTTTGTTTATTTTTTCTCTTGGCCATATTAAAATAAACACATATATTTGCATCAATTCAAGTGGATTGTGAGAACATATTGCAAGCTAGAGAAACTAGGAATGGATTCTAACTAGAAATTTCACCTTGGAGTCGTTTTGACATCTATTCTTTACAAAATTGATCTCCCTGTAGATTCTACACCTAAAGAGTGCATTGAAGAAACTTCACAGTTATTTCCTTCTACATAATGGAAATTTGTTTGTGTTCTTGAATTACCTTCCACATAACTCCAATTAATGGACTCAATTGAGTTATTTGTATTCATAAACTTGTTTTATTTTGGTGAAGTCCTAATATTGGCCCCTTTAGAACAACAAAGTGTTGCACCATTATCATTATTGCCAATTCTCATATATAGTCAAGGTTATAGGATTTACCAAATTGTAAATATTGTTTTCTTACATTTTAGGTTATAGCTTCTAATTGGGTGATATTATTCTTTGATGATTTCTAATTAGTTAGTTTCACTCACCATAGAAAATGTAATCAATATTTTGAAGAACATGTTCATGACCTCCTTTTACAGAATTTTAGAACCTCATATCATTACCAAAAAATATGTAGGTGAAAAATTAAGATAACAAGTATTGCAATAAACTCATGAAATGGGACCATAAAGGAATATTGGCATTTGGATGTTATCCAAGGAAACAATATGTCAAGGATAAAACATCAATTTAGGGGATTGGTATCTTTGTTGAGTTTATAATTTTACAATTTTGAGTGGCATGGAAAAGTTATATAATATATACATAAATTTTATAGTATTGAAATGGAAAAATAAGAGATTATATCACATTGTACTAATGCAACTTGAGATCTCATCCTAGCCTTGAGGAAAACACTTCATATGGTTATTTATTTGTAGAAAAGGTAATGGAATTTCTCGTTAACATTGTCATGGTAACCACAATAAATATGTAGATTGTCTTTCTAGGAAGTGAAGAGAGTTGTTTCTAGTCACAAAATCAATGAATGTGTGAATACATGAATTTTCAAGGTTGAAGGTTTTATTTAGTTTTCTTATAATCTTCTTAATATAAGATATATTAAAACTATAGAATATACAGTGTAGCTAAGAAATATAGTGTGGGTCTTGTCAATACATTCAAGGAGTTTAGTTGATAGGTAGAAATGTATTTTGTGTTCAATTTTTTTTATATGGTGATAAAAATGGAATAATAGCCTTGATCCTACATTACTAGGATCCACATATAGATACACTAGATTTTTCAAAATTAAGTATTTAGAATCAAGGAAGGGACACACATACATGTGTCTATGTCAAATTCTTTATTTATCATTTTTCTTGGAAATATTAGTGGATTCCCCTCAACTGTATTTACTAATATTTTTATTAGTTCTCTCAAATGTATTTACTAATAGGATATTTGGGTACATACCACTCAAGGTTACCCAAGGAACTCTATGCTTCATTCCATTTCTATTAATTTCACCATTTTATAGTTCACTTCATTCATAAATTAAGCTGTGCATGATTTCTGCATTTATGGTATATGAAATAAGTTTCCTGTAAAAGTAATCTATTTCATACAACAACATTTCATGTTTTATTTCCTTCATTTTCATTATCATTAGGTCATTTCACTTACATTATGTGTTTAGCATAGATACATGCAATTCATATAGAAACACTTCATTTTAAATAGTTATATTTCATTCCCCATAGCAACATTACAACAATACTCTATTTCCTATAGCAAGACTACAACAATACTTTGTTTTAGGAAAGTTTATGGTCATTTTTCATCACCATAAGAGATATATTCATCCATGGATTACTTCATTGTTACTTCAAAATGGAACATGTTTCTTTATCATACTTTATTTTAATTTTTTCAATAGAATAGTGTACTTTTGGATTTCCTATTTTTCCCTTAGACTAGCTTAGGTAAATGCAACTTTGTTTTCCAGCAAGTTTACTTCTTGGGATGAAGAAACCCTATATTTACTCACATGGATTTTCCTCTTTCCAGTCTTTCACCCTAGATTTCCACTGTCAGGATAAGTAGGGATTGGTCATTAGGTTATATGATCCATTAAATTCGGTTTTGTAGCTTTCCTTTCAGATACTTTATAGCCTTCCTTTTAAGTGTTTTTCATCTTCCTTTTTAGTTGGATTTTATTTTTTCCTTATATAGTATTAGTTTGATTATTAGTGCTTCTTCCCTATTGAAAAAACCTTTGTAGTTCTTAGATAGACATGGTTTTCCTTTCACAAGAAGGATTGACATACTTCCCAAAAAAACTTGTTGTACTTTGTGGGTCCATGTGATTGGGATAGAAGTTCGACACTCTACAATTTGCGGGCATAAGTGTGATTTTGGATAGAAGGTCAAAACTATACAATTTGAAACTTTATGATTGGGATAGAAGGTCGAGACCAAGACTAAGCTCCATATAATACCAAGACCGAGGCCTACGCATGAGACCATCAAGGGTCATCCAAGACTAAGATTGTGACATGTACACAATATCGTCGAGGGTGATCTAAGATTGAGGGAAAGGAAGGAAAGAATGGTATGTTCGTTAAGCTACCATGACCTTTATTTTAGTGATATCTGGATTTTTTTCCTTGATTCTATCCAAGTGATTGTTAATCAAAACCCTAGGAAATAATGTAACAACAAAAATTCCCACTCTACCACAAAATGAGGGGCCCTCTTCTAATAATTTCTGATAATCAACAAGATTGGAAAACTTAACAATAAATAAACCCTTAGAGTAGAGATAAACCTCTAATTTTTATAATTTGTATATGTAAATTATTTTCACGTAGTAAAAGGTGTCACTATATGTGGTGCATTTTTTCCGATACTAGAGAATTGGCTAGGGGGATCTATGAAAAGGGATTCCCCTGTTGTTCAACTCCCACTCCTTCCATACATTGTAAATAGCTTGTTGCGAGGCCACAACATAGATTTTACCAAGTTGTGTGAAAGACAATAATCTAACCATCCTAACATTGTATCCCTCCACAACAATGCCATAATGAAAATTTTCTATGACTTATATGTGCTCTATATGAAATCAAGAAGCCACAAGAGGATGTTAGTCAAGGTAATGATGGTTTGCAGACCACTATTCTATATTTTGAGCTAGATAATGATGGATGAGGCCCTATCCAAATAAATAGGACAATCCCCCCTATCTGCACAACTAGGAGAACACCCCTTCTCATGCGGGTCTCATCACTAAAACAAAACCTACTTGTTGTGAATCTCAACAATAATCCATTGCAATCCTGGTGAATTATTATCATTCTATAATCATTACGGTTTTAGCAAGGTGCATCTCTAAGAGTGTGACTAATTTATTCTAAAGAAATATTTTGACAAACTAGACTTGGTCCAAGATATTTACAGTGCTGGAAATCTAAACTCATATTCTATCATAACTTGAATTATTTCATTCCAAGGATTTCGTCAATACATATATCATATTAGAAAAATAGTTCCATAAGTAATTTGAAATTCGCTTCTTAATTGTATGATTTGGTCATTAAACCCAGGTGAAAGGAAGAAATAACAAAAGATGTGCACCATGTCCCTGGGATATTGATCATAATACAAGAACATTAGAATGGATGGAACAAAGTCCTCAAAATCTTCACGTAGTAAAAGGTGTAACTATATGTGGTGCATTTGTTCCCATACTAGAGAATTGGCTAGGGGAGACTATGAGAAGGGATTCCCATGTTGTTCATCTCCCAATCCTTTCTCACATTGTAGATAGTTTGTTGGGAGGCCACAACATAGAGTTGGCTAAGTTGTGTGAAAGACAATAATGTCACCATCGTGTCCTTGTATCCCTCCAAACAAATTCCATAATTACAAGTGCCTATGACTTATACGTTCTCTATATGAAAGCAAGAAGCCAAAGGAGGATTTTAATCAAGGGAGTGATGGTTTGGGGCCCACTATTCTATATTTTGAGCTAGCTAATGATGGATGAGGCCATATCCACATAAATAGGACAATCCCCACTATCTCCATAACTAGGACAAACCCTCTTCTCATGCGGGTCTCATCACTAAAACACAACCTAATTTTTTTGAAAATCAACAATAATCACTTGCAATCATAGTGAAGTATTCCCATACTCTAATCGTTAACCTTTTAGTAAGGTGCATTTTTAAGAATGTGACTAATTTATTCCAGGAAAATATTTTGACAAACTAGACTTGGGCTAACATCTTTACAGTGTTGGAAATCCAAATTTATATTCTATCATAACCTGAATTCTTTGATTCCAAAGTTTTCTTCAATATACAAATAAATTTGCATCACACTATTCTTTTGTGTCAAAATAATTATCTTTTTTACCATGATTAATAAAGAATATGGTTTTGAGTAATTAAGTGATGATTGGAATGTGTTGATTGATAAAGTATTTGTTGTATCTAATTTTAGGTATTGAATTTATGATGCTATGGATATTTTCATGCCTACTATCCCATGATCCAACTAGGTTGAATCTCCAAAGGAATCCTACTCCAACACGACATGATGGAAATGAGGGATTGTATCCCCTTATCTTCTTTCATAGGCTATCAAGGATTCAAGACATCATATATATCCTAAACCATTCAAATTCCTAACTCGAGAGGGGAAATATCTCAAGTGATTTGACCCTTAGAACTAGGCACCCTGATTATAGGTATGTTGGGGGACACAATCCCTTCAATCAAGGAGTGATTGAAGGGATTATTGATGCACCCTATTAGTATAACTAGAAGGTATGGGATAGCTCTCAAAAGTTAGTCAATTTGTAGATATTTTGTTAAGAATTTGATATTCCTATAGAACTTGAATTTCCCAACATGTGTTTATGTCTTTGAGATAATATGCTAATGAAGAATTTGCACTTTCATATTTGTTTTCATTAGTAGTTTTTAAGGTTCCTTGCATGAGATTTGGGTACGACCCACTCAAGGTTACCCAAGGGAAATATATGCTTCATTCCATTTCCATTACTTTCAACATTTTATAGTTCATTTCATTCATATGTTAAGTTATTCACGATTTCTGCATTTTCAGTAAATGAAATATGTTTCCTGTAGGAGTGATCTATTGCATACAACAAAATTTCATGTTTTATTTCCTTCATTTTCATTATCATTAGTTCATTTCACTTACATTATGTTTTTAGCATATATTTATGCAATTTCTATAGAAACACTTCATTTTCAATACTTATGTTTCATTTCCCATAGAAACATTACAACAATACTATGTTTCCTATAGCAAGACTATAACAATACTTTGTTTTAGGAACGTTTATGGTCCTTTTGCATCACCAGAAGAGATATGTTAATCCATGGATTACTTTAGTCTTAATTCAAAATGGGTATGTTTTCTTTATCATACATTATTTTAATTTTTGCAATAGAATAGTGTACTTTAGGATTTTCTCTTTTCCCCTTTGCAATACCCCTAGGTCAAACCCAATTGTAAACGTAAATACAAATGAACGTAAGATTGGGATTTGTTTGACTTCATTTTTGTATGCACCTTCCATGATATAGTGCACGCATCTACTGTGCAGTAAAATGATGAAGTGTGCACATTCTAGGATAGCATGCGCAACAACTTAAGTGCGCGCAATTTTGAGGCTAGAGAGCCTTTGTGTACATGTTGTGTTTTATAGGATGGTGAGCCATTTATTATAAGCTAGGAGGCTTATGTTTGTATTATGCCAAAGATCCTAGATGTTAAAGGCCAGTGCACCTATTTTTGTATATGTCTCACCATTAATATAAAATACATTGATGCACGTAGATCAACCACAATAAAAGAGTATGGGGGACTAAAATCCACTAGTTAGGGAAAGGGGGGGGGATAAAAGTTAAGGAAGAGGGGTTAAGCTAGGGAGATTAAGACAAAAAGGAATATTATATTAATATTTATTAAGTATAAAGTATGGATAATTATTTTATCCTAAGTTCTAAGGTTGGGGACAAGTGGGCCAAAGTAGCTCCCAACATGACAAGTGTCAAGTTGGGAACATACATACATATAGTTTGGACTTATTTAATTTCCCCATTTATTTGTTTTCCATCATTCAATCATACATTCAATGATTCCATGATCATTCAATCACTTAGTCATTTGTCCTCCATACCTTCATGTCACTGTACCTGAACCTGTACCTGTACCCATACATGTTCGGGTACCTGGTTAGTTTGGGAGCTGGACCAAAGAAGCGGGTTGTCAGGCTCATGGGATATTGAAGAGGCGGGTTGTCAGGCTCATGGGATATTGAAGAGGCGGGTTGTCAGGCCCATGATCAATTTCTCTTTGGGTGAGAGAATTGTTGGGAATTGATTTCTTGAAGGTGCTAAACTACAACTACAGGGCTTTGAGACTTCCTGTTCGACCTGTTGTTGAAGCCCAGAAAGGAAGTGGGGCATCCGAAGGACTTTTGAGCAGAGAAGGGGCACACTTTTTGGGGTGGGACAAGCATATGGGGAATGAGGGACTGTAGGCTGTTAGTTTGAGTTGGAACCTATTACGAAGTATTTCCTGTTGTCTATGATACATCATTCTAATTAGGAATCCCTTTACCCGGGTGGAGTTTAGTCCCAGATCAGGGATGACCCACTGCTGAGAGTGATAAGTAGTGTGTTCTAAGGCTGGGAGGTTCGTGGAAGGTATGCATGCAGTTGGTGATATTCTTACCAATTTAAGTGTCAATTATGTGATAAATTACATGTTGCATTATTATTTACATGTTTATTTTTATGGGTTTATCCTCATGTGTTGTTTGTAATTGTATTTATATTTATGGGTATTGTTTGTATATGTTGCATGTACATGTTTACTGTTATTTCAGTATGAATCTGTGCATTTACAGAATGTATTTTTCTGTTTACGTTTTATATATAAAGTTATGAAAGAGTTATGTGTGTATATGTTTTAATTGCATGCAGTTTGAAAATTTTATGTGGCATAGCTCAATTGGATGTTGGGTATGTTATAGTATGTTGAGCAGAGAATAAAATCATTTTCTAGAGTAGCATAGCTCGACCTGGGTGGTCGGGGATGTTACAGTATGGTATCAGAGCTTCATTTTTCAACACTAAGCCTGGATGGGTCGAGCAAGTTGAGTTGAAGCAAAATTTTACAGAGGATTGATTTTGAAGTGGCCAAATTTCAAGATGCAAAGCGTCCATGGTAAAAAGTAACAACAATTGCGTGGAATTGGGAAAAATCCGCAATTTCTATTGTTAAAATCATGGGAAAATTGAGAAATTTGGCCATGTGGTGAGATATTCTTGATTTAATATATGTTCTAGCAAATTCAGACCTGGAATAGGTCAAATTTGAAGTTATACTGAATCCATGATAGATGGAGAGAGATTAGTTGATTAAAATTCTCAATTCGTGAATTGAGTGTGGGAAAAATTTGTTCCAAAAATGTCAACCCACAACGATTTTTTGTTTTAGAGGTTGAATTGGTGCTATCGGGGTGAAATTGAACAAATTTCATAGTTGCAGAATGTCTATGGTAAAAATTGGGAAAAAAGTTAAGAAAAAGCCCCAATTTCTGCAGCGGAATTCACGAGGAATTGATGTGCATAAAAATGAATGTGTGTAGGTGCGCACACTAAAAATTCATGATGCGTGGTTAAAATATTGTGATATGTAAACTTTGGTGTTGCGCGGAAAAATATTGGTGTGCAGATGTGCGCACTAAAATTTGGCGTTGCGCGAAAAAATATTGGTGTGCTAGTATGCGCGCTAATATTTGGTGTCGTGCACAAAAATATTGGTGTGCGGCTACACACACTAAAATTTGGCAACATGCGAAAAAATATTGGTGTGTAGGTGCGTACACTAAAATTTGGCGATCCGCGAAGAAATATTGGTGTGCAGGTGTGCGTAGTAAAATTTGGCGTCACGCAGAGAAATATTGGCATGCAGGTGCGTGCACTAAATATAGCATTGTGTGGTGTGCATACACATAATAAGGTGTGTGTGATGTGCACACACATAATAATGGAGCACGTGGTGTGCGCAGTATTGGCAGAGCGCAGATCAATTTTGTTGCTGCACGTGTAATGTGGGTATATGTTGTCGCGTGACAATCTAGTTAATGGTACACACAGAGTATTGGTGCCCGGTGGGGGCGTACTAAACTTTGGCATGGTGCAGTGCGTAGAGTAAAATGTGTGCATAATATTAGATCATGACACAAAAATGGTGCGTGACACAAAAAAAATACATTCAACAGGTATTAGTGCAAGAACCAAAATTGTGCATAGTAGATATTGGCGCACAACACACAAGTAGTGCGCACCAGTTATTGGCGCAACAGAGAAGTGATGCAGAGTAGTTATAGGTGTGCAGAGCATTAATTACCTTGTGGTTTTGTTTCACATGGTAAATATGGGTGTATAGGTTGAAATTTGTGTGCAAGAAGTCATTTGGATGGTGAACAACAGCGTAAAACCAGTGAATTTCCACGAAATTTTATATTGTTTGAACGTCATATTTTTGCAGAGCGTTTTTTATGCCCTTAACAACGTAATTAGCTACTCAAAAACCATGATAACAGAGTGTACCAAGGTATTCTCTATATCTTCATCTCAAATGAAATATCCCGGAGATATCTTTCTAATGGTGTAAATCGTTCGTCAAACAGAGCTTTTATGAGAAAGTTACAAGACAAATAGTGGAGGGTAAATTTTAAGAGCCAACTAACTTCGAAGAGCCATAACTTTCTGCTCTGGAATTAGATTGAGGCACAGAAGAATTCAATGGAAATATATTGAACCATAGAAGACAGTCCTAGAGTTGAATTAAATTTATGGGCATGTTAAAAATGTTTAAGGAAAATAAGGTACATGTAGCATTCCAGACCAAAAATATGAATTGGCCTAGAACTTCAGCAGGCTGTAACTAGTGGCCCAGAAACTAGAAAGAGGTGAAAATTGGAAAGACTGTCAAAAACATGTATATGAAGAAACCCAATTGAGATCCTACGAAAAATCCAATGGAGTAGGTGCAAAAATGCATAATTACAGCGCAAAGTTGCACCAAGTTGAAGTGTGAACAGAAAAAGTAATGGGTAGTTTTAGATAACCATAACTTTATGCTCAGGACTTAGAATTGAGCATACGAGTAGGCGTTGGAAAAATTTTAGACAGTAGAATATAAATATTCACCCAGAAAATTGATCTGGGCATTCAATTTTTCAAGAAATCAGAAGAAATAATTCTAATATATTATTGAACCAGAATGGTTCATATTTTTCATGAATTTGTTGAGTCAGTTAACTTAACAAAGTTTTGTTTTTAGATTTTTGTGGTGAGAAGTTTCGAATTTATTTGTCGGAGAATCCACAGTTGGTGTCATTTTTTCATCGAAGTTTCGAATCCGAATCGGGATTCATCATCAGGACTAATTTTCACAATTTGCAAAGTTAACAACAACTAGATCAAATCAAGATCAACACTAAGTCCAGAGGAATGGAATATGCACAGGGGACTTACATCTAGGAAGATGAGGTCAGAGGGATGGATGTCCATTTGGGCATCGAAGGAAAAAACTCCAATGGGCATGGAGAAGGAAGGGATGAAAACATGAATATCATAGAGACCATTAAAAATTTACAGAGGGATATCCAAAGCCATAAAGTTGATAACAAAAGGCTTATGAGATCCAAGGAGAAGCAAGAGGACCTCAACATGAAATTAATACAGAGCTTGAATAAAATAGAAAAGAAATTGGATAAGGAGAGTGGCTCAAGAAAATCAGTAATCCGTAGGTCTCTTGATGAGAAAACAAGAACCAGAAGTATTAGCATACATCACCATCACTCCTCGAGGCATTCCAATAAGAAGGCGCACATAAGCTCAAGTACATCCCCTGTCAAAAAGCATAATAGTTCTGGGGTGGATGAGCTACGAGGAGAAATGAACAAAATCAAACCTCCTACATTTGATGGTGAGCACAATAAGGATGAATATGCAGAGACATGGTTATTGGGCATGAGAAAGTATTTTCAATTTCATAATTATTCTTCTCGTGCAGAATGTAGAATTTCCATCTATCAACTCAAAGGAAAGGCATCCATGTAGTGGGATCATCTTGTGTAGGTGAAGCACATTAAAGAGAAAAGTGTTACTTGGAGGGAATTCATGAAGTATTTTGAAAATAAATACTTGACTAAGAGATACTATGACAAGAAAATGAAAGAGTTATTTGAACTCAAGCTTGGGAATATGACCATAGATGAATATGAAAGAAGGTTTTTAGAACTGTTGAAGTATGTTTCTTTCATAAAGGATGAGACAGTTAATATTCAGAGGTATTTTAGTGGATTTCCATCATTCATTAGTGACAAAATACAATATGATTATCCCAAGACATTGGAGGATACCATAAGGCAAGCTAATTGCCTATATGACCAGTAAAAAGCAAAGCCAACTTTCAAAAAAGCTTGGGAAGACAAAAATAAAATAAATATGAATCAGAAAAAGAAGGAAACTAAGCCACCATTCTTCAGAAATAATCCTCAGGGACAGACAACTTCTAGAGAACCCATAACAATTGAGACAAGGGGTCAAAGGCCAAGGAAGCCACCTATTCAATGTTGGGTTTGTAAAGGAGATCATATATTCAGAGATTGTCCTCACAGAGGTGAAAAAGTGAGGATTGTTCACAATGTACAACAAGCTGAAATAGTGGAGGACATGAGCAAAAATGTACCAAGGATATATGTAGCCCTAGACAATAAGCAAGCAGAGTATCAGTCACATATGAAGGTATGATCAACAACCAAACCACTGCTATTTTAATTGATTTGGGAGCTAGTCATAGTTATATAGATCCTAAGATGGTGGAAAGTGTGAATTTTCCAAGAAGCAATGGAAAATCTTGGTTGGTGCAGTTGGCTATTGGAGCCAAAAGAAAAGTTAATGAGATGGTTAAGTCATGTATTATGGACATGAATGGATTGAACACTAGGGAAGATTTGAACATATTGCCTTTACGTTCCTATGACTGTCTAATTAGGATGGATTGGTTGAACCAACATCATGCTATCCTAGACTATCATAACAAGGAATTTACTTACCTAGATGAGAAAATGAACCTAAGGAAAGTGTAGGGAATTCCTAGGGCAGTAACAATCAGAGAAATTTTGGAATTGCAACTGAAGAAATGTTACAGAAAATGGTGTCAAATATTTTCATCTCATATGGAAGAGACACCTAAAGATAAGGTGTCAAATTCGGAAGATCATCCAGTCCTGGAAGATTTTGAATATGTTTTCAAGGAGGTACCAGGACTACCCGCAAAGAGAGATATTGATTTCTCTATAAATTTAATGCCTGGAGCAGCTCCAGTGTCAAAGACTCCTTACAGAATGAGTACACCAGAGCTGAAGGAGTTGCAAATGAATCTTGAAGAAATTATGAAGAAGGGGTATATATGCCCAAGTATGTCACCTTGGGGTACCCCAATCTTGTTTGTGAAGAAGAAATATGGGACATTAATATTGTGCATTGATTTTAGACAGTTGAATAAAGTGACTGTAAAGAACAAGTGTCCTCTACCAAGGATTGATGATCTCTTTGATCAATTGAAGGATGGAAATATATTTTCAAAGATATATCTCAGGTCAAGATACCATCAGGTAAGGATTAAGGAGGAATATATTAACAAGACCACCTTCGGGACAAGGTATGGTCATTATGAGTTCATAGTCGTGTCATTTGGGTTGTCAAATGCACCATTTGTTTTCTTGTGCTTAATGAATGGTGTTTTTCGAGAATATTTAGAAAAATTTGTCATTGTATTTTTAGATGACATCCTTGTTTATTCCAAGTCACAAGAAGAGCATGAGAATCATTTGAGGATGGTGTTGCAAGTATTAAGGGAGCATCAATTTTATGCCAAATTGAGCAAGTGCTCATTTTATCATAAGAAAATTCATTATTTGGGACATATCATTTCATAGGATGGGATAGAAGTGGATCCTAAGAAGATAGAAGCCATTAGAGAATGGTCAGCAACAAATAATGTGACAGAGGTCGGATCATTCATGGGCCTTGCAGGATACTATAGGAGATTTATTGAAGGTTTCTCAAATATTGCACACCCAATCACTTCCTTACAAAAGAAGGGTGTGAAGTTTTAGTGGACATTGGATTGTGAAAAGAGTTTCCAACACTCGAAACAATTATTAAAAAGTGATCCAATACTAAGGATTGCAGACCCAAATGAAGACTTCATTGTATACATAGATGCATGTAAATAAGGACTTGTTAGAGTCTGTTGGGGTCTAAAGATGTCTAAAAATAGCCTTAGCTTAACATTAATTTATCAACCTGAGGATTCGTCTTTTATCTCAAGAATATCAGCAAAGTCTATGCAGATAGCTCGTAGAGGCCAAAATCATGTAGTTAAAGAAAATTTGAGTTTATCAAAAATCAAGTTCCTCAAACATTCATTAAAGATTCTAGGATTTGAAATCTAATGTTGTGCAATGGAAAGGAACTAATTAATA
The DNA here is from genome assembly GCA_009831015.1 of Picea engelmannii. NCBI lineage: Eukaryota > Viridiplantae > Streptophyta > Pinopsida > Pinales > Pinaceae > Picea > Picea engelmannii. The sequence goes on along the minus strand of ML782912.1, from coordinate 355,983 downwards.
TATTGAATTCATTTTAACTAAAATCAGTAATTGAATTTGAATAAAGACTTGCATAATTGACTACTACTATGAATCAAATTACTAGAAAGGAAAAGGCGAATTACTATGGAAAGAAACAACGACTGTAATCTAATCGAAAGAGACAACAATTGTACTTCTATTGAAAGGAACATCAACTATATCTTAACGGAAAAGAACAACAAATGTAAACTAATTGAAAGGAACAACAATTGCGAATCTAAGTAAAAGTAACAGCACATATGAACTTATGAGGAACTGTCACACATCAAATATCAGTAATAGAAATTGGAACAACAATCATCTAATGCTTAAGGAAATATCTATCTCTTGCAAACGATATAAAATCATCAACACACTTATGCATTCATTTAACTATTGTAAAAGAGAATCAAATCACAAAACAAAAATTGAACTGATACAATTACAGGTCGAACAATAGCTCCTTCAGACTGGGCCCTTGGCCCTTAGAAGCACTGCTATTCGAAACTCAGTATGTAGAAATGGTAAAAATGCTCAAATCTTTTATTGATTTCATAGATGGTACAACATTTACAAAAACTGCTAACGCAGAGCAATTCTAATTTTTGAGTTCTTGGGTGCAATTCTTCTATATCCCTTCCAAGATCTATTACCCCTTATATATTACAATAATCTGGGTAAATTAATCTATCCTAAGGATCGAGAGATCCTCTAGATTGCTTTACTATTATAAAGTTACAATATAAGAAACTTAATCATCTTCAAAACTACCTTGCACCATAAAATCCTCAACCTCCAATAGCCTGTGCATCTTCAAGATTTCCTTTGTTATCTCAGGTTTGAAAATATTTAACCAATCCTATAACAAAATCACACAATTCCAATCGTATTTTAGGATCTATGTAATCTAATTTCAACAATAACACTAAAGGATATATTATTCATTTTCTATCCTATTTTCTCCTAATTAACCGAAAAGTCAACCAAGATGATATTATGAAACGTGGGGAAAAGGAAGATATCTATACATTTTTCATAACCTAACATACCCCCCATCTTACCTTCTTGCATGTCCTCATTCAAGTTGAGATCTTACATGTAAATAAGTAATGTTGTAATGTGGAAAGGTTGGTTCACCAGACCTCCTGAATCCATTGCTTCTTTTGAGTAAAAGAAGCATCCTCCCTTTTCTTGTTAATTTGATAAACTTTTTGGTAACTTTTTGGAGGAAACCAGATGATAGGGGGATTATATATACACCCAATCCAAGAAGGTCCTTCCTCTTGGAGAAGTCTAGAATACCTTTCTATTTTGAAGGTAGTTGCAAAGAAATTCATGTACCCAAAGGGTTCCCTACTCCTTACTTCACTGGAGGATGCATCCCATCTCATTTTAGAAGCAGAAACAACTTCTTCCTTAAGCTCTCTAAAACAAGTGATACTTGAATGTATAACCTGTAGATGGATAGGGGATAAGGAGTCTACAACCCCCACTCTTTTCATAAAGGTTTTATGTCGCATAATGGTTGGAAATGACTTTGGAGACTCTCCCCTGACCCAGAGATCTAGCCCAGTTTCCCTCTTTAGGAAGGTTTTGTGAGCTTTACCCCATCTGACTTGGTTTTGGGTAAATGAAAGAAATGCCTGAAATTGTATGTCACCTATGAATGGGCCAGGTTTATCTTTCCTTTCTTCTTCCAGAATGAAATTATGAAAGTATAACTCACACAAAAGGTATTGTACCTTTTCGTCCTACTCTCTGAAACATGAAATCAACTCAGGTACAATGGCAAATGAAATGGGTTTACTTGCTCTGATGGCCTTCACTCTCAATAGCAGATATTGTTCCATCAAGAATAAAGTGTAATTAGTGGTAGGGGCTCTGCAATTAACAACATCAGAGTAGACATCACAGATTTCTTTGATTTTCTCCAAAGCTATTTCCAATTGGGTGTGTACCTTCTTTACCTTCCTTTGGGCTCTGGTGAGCTCAGCATAGGTCTCACTCTTTGTTTTTTTCATGTCCCTCAGTTGTTTAACAATCTTTTGATGTTCAGCCCTAGTGACCATCTCATCTTGGTGTTGAGCCAATGCTCGTTGGGATCACCCCATCTCTTCCTTTAGCTTATCAATGGTGACACCCTGTTCTTGAGATTGGGATGCTTGGTATTCTTCCATAGCGCCCATCTCCTCCATGGATTGAGTTAATGCTTGTTGGGTCTGTATAAGATCTACTTCTAGTCTATCCACAATAACACTCTGTTTCTAGGACTGGAGTGCCTAATTCTCTGCAATAGTTAGTAATTCATTTCTGTTTTGAATCAGGGTTTGTTGAGACTGCATCAATTCTTCCTCCAATATCCTGATGGTAGCATTCTGATCAAGGAGTTGAGTTATTTCCTCTAAGACTGGGGTATCTGTCTGCATCTCAGCATCAATTGTTTCTGTAGCTATCATCATTTCCTATGTTTCTAAGGGAATTACTTCGTCATTTTGAGTTATTTCCTCTTCTACTACTATTTCTTCAGGGTTTGTCTGTATCCCTACAGAATTTGTAGTGATTGCTTCTTTAGGAAGAGGGTTTCTTCCTTCCATTATGGCCCTTTTGTTTTTCTTTCTTCTATGGGCCTTATCTTCTTGTTCTAGATGCTTCCTCAATTCTTTAATAATTTCCTTGAGTTTACCCACCTTTTTCTTTAATACTTCAGCCCTCTTAACCTTTTTCTTCAACAGTTTGTTTTCTTTTTTTAACTTTATAATTTTCTTATGGATCTTGGATGATTTCTATATATGAGATGTCTCAAGGTATTATTCATTATTACCAATAGATGGTTGCTCCTTTGTTCCTTACAAATGTTTTGTCTGTCCAAGAGGGATTCTCATTTCAAAATGAGGTTCTTCTTGTGTTGTGTCCTCTGGGAAAGACATTTCAATATTAGGAAAATCTTCAGCTGGTTTTGAAGAGGAGGCTTGTTCTGGGAATTTTTCTGGATTATTTGGGCCTCTGTCAATTGAGGTTCCTAAGCTCCCCAAAACCTAAGCTATTTATACCTCATAGCTCTTCAAAAATTATTCTGTCAAATGTTCTAATGCCGGTTGGGTGTCTTCCTGATCATTCCTTTGTGAGGTCTGTTCTGCTTGCCCAATTTCTTGACCATTTTCCTATGGAGAATATTCGATAAAATTATGAAGTTATTCAAGCTATTTGTTGTATCCTGAATTGTTGCAGTCATTTCCTGAATTCGTCTACTTCTCCTCCTTGTATTAATGATGGCTTTAGGGGAAGTCATTGCTCTCTTCCTCTTTTTTGTTAATGTCTGTGTTTTTGAGGTCTGGGCCTCTGTGATTTGGGCAGGGTCTGCCTTAGCTTCGGTTTGAGGAGATGGAATTTCTCTTTGGGTGGTAGTCTCCTCTGCCTGTCTATCTTCAATTTCCTGTGGTGGGTCTTCATGGAATAATTCAGGCTGGACCAGTTGTGGAGGTCTATGAGCCTCAATCAAACTATCCCAGGTCAATTGATTTTGACTCAGTTCTTTATTTGTTATCAGTTTAACTAATCTATGGTGAGTGATAACAATAACAGGATCCTTGGAATTTTGTGTTCTTAAGGCAACCTCATGTAATATGGAATTCAGAAATAAAGGTAGATTAAGTACTAGTTGTTGTTTTAAGGATGCCAACAATTTGAGGTGGCGAGGTAAAATTACGTCGTATCGTCCATCACAGGTGATGTACCACTGAATTAACCCTGCCAGTTCCTTCCATGGTTCCCTGAGGGTACTGGGATTAATTCCCTTTCCCTTCTTATCCAATTATTCCCCAGGGTCTATGAAAGTTTCCATAGCTTCCTTCAGTGTTGTGTATCTTCCTATCCATTGAATGCCCATGTTAGGGAGGCCTGTGACCTCTGCTGATATTTTTGAGGTGACTGAGATTCGTATGGCTCGCACCATAGATATTTCTCCTTGCAGATTCTGAAAGAATTCAAGAGTGACATTTGTGTCATATCCTTGCAAACGGTTGAAGTAATCCGTCCATACTAGATGTTGTAGGATATCTCTTGCATACTTTGTAACCTGTAGTAAACTTGGCTCCCTGCGCACACTTCTGCCGCCCATTTTTGTGAGAAAATGTGAATGAATATCGTTCCTAGTAGCAGACTTGGTTAGATCATCTCGAAGGAAAAAATTACCGAAAATAGCAAATATCAGAGAACAACAAGTGTTTACAAATGTGGGTATTTATTACAATCATTACTATCTTATCAGAAAGAATGTCGAGCATCCACTCCCCTCATTAATGTATAGGTCGACCTTGACCATCAGCGTAGGGGAAAGTAATGAGTGTAGGTATTTCTAGTGAGGGATAATAATTGCACTATCGCCACCAATGGGGATCAATCATTAATTTTCAAACAACATATTTTAACAACAATCATTGAATGTTAGTCCTCTTTCGTGGAAAGAAAAATTGAACTTAATATACCTAAACTCAAAAAAATGTTTTTAAGGATACATAAGCTGAATAAATTAAATCTGTTCATTTAAAATAATATCCCACATATCATAATGTTGTTACTTTTCTGTTTCATTGAATACAACCGAAATGATAGCCTCGTTATTGAATGAAGGAAATCTAGAGACACCCAGAAACTTGTCATTTAAGGTAAACTTCCATACCATAGGAAAAGCCACTGCTGTCAGTAGGCATCCATAGCCTTGACAGGGTTTCCTTTTAACCCTTATATGAGCCTATATCCTTGATAAATATTTGAATCGTCTTTTCCAAAAATACCACTATCCTGGTTTGGTAGCCAGATGGTGATAATGCCACTCACTAGACTGTAACTTAGGTGAACAAGTCGGCTCGTGATGAGACCCCTTGTCCTTTGATGAGAAAATTTCAAAGGCCATTTCCCTGGTGTGGTATACATAATGGGAATGTCACTTATGTTATTATCCTATGATCGTGGTAGGTTGTCTTGTGATGAGACCCCCTATTCTTTATGGAAATTTTTTTATTACTTATCGTTTTGTTTTGTTTTGTTTTGTTTTGAGTCGTCTTTTCCCCAAAAAAGACCATTATCCTAGTTTGGTATCCAGATGATGATAATGCCACTCACTAGAGCGTAACTTAAGTGAACAAGCCAACTCGTGATGAGACCTCTTTTCCTTTGACAAAAGACAATTTTAAAGGCCATTGCCTTGGTGTGGTAGCCATAGTGGGAATGTCACTTAGGTTAGTATCATATGATCATGGTAGGTTGGCTCGTGATGAGACCCCCTATTCTTTGTGAGAAAAAAAAAATATTGCTCTCTTTTTCTTTTTTTTTTTAGAGGTGTATGAAGGGAGGCTCATCTACTCCTTAAGAGTAAGGGATGGCGTAAAGAAGTGTAAGGATGCCAAGTAAAAGTGTGCCTAAGACTCCTTATTATAATATAAAGGCAAGATATCATTTAAGTGTATTTGTATGTATAAGGGAAAAGAAACGAATTATGGTGGTTACAGGTTATGAACAAGGTTTAAGATATTTCGAAGAAAGTAATCCAAAAAACAATTCGATAAGCTATGGAAGATAATCCACAAAATAATGATAGATCATTAAGAATAATGTTGGTGAAAATTATTTGGTGAAATTTGTACCCCAAAGGAATGGCTTTGTGTTTTATCAGCAATGTAGGAAAGGAACGACGAAATGAATAGCAAGCATGCAAAAGGAATATAAAGTGTTCAAAAGGAATAGCAGGTGTGCAAAAGGAACAACAAGTGCGCAAAAGGAATGACAATTGTTTTGTTTTTAACCATCTGAATAGGTAATTTTTAGAAACCTGGAAATGTGTTTTGCTTAAATCCAAGGTTGATTAGTCATCAACTAAATTCATTTATGGGTTGGTTTATTTAAAAATTAAGTAGTGGATGGTTTGTTAATGTTATGAGTTTCATTCTAGTTTCCCAATTGTTGTTGTTGAACATGACATATTCATTTCTCTTCGAAAGACAGGGTCTGGGTGATGAGATGAAGTAGGAGTTCGGAACAGAAAATAGTGCTAATTGAGTTCATTATAGTTATTCTCCCTATTTCATGTTTTCTCAAGTGACTATCAAAAAATAAAAAACCTAACAACTCAAATAAAATATACAGAAAAAAAAAATTATGTACAGCATGTACAGTGTCAACAGAATTCATCATTTATGGAGTTGGGTTGGCTGGATTACCTTCCCAGCCATGAAAAATTTGAATGGTAGGGTCCTTACTTACTTCTTGGTAGAAATATTCTTTTGGGGTCGGTTGATGATAGAGTCGTATCTAGTGTCCATTGACCCAAAATGGATATTCGAACCTGTCGATGGTTATTAACGTGACTATGCCATTATCATGGACTTCATTGATTTTGTATGGTCCTAGCCACCGTGTCTGTAATTTTCCCGGAAAATGTTGAAATCTAGAATCATAGAGGAGCACCCAATCACCTTTTTTAAATGATGTTTTCTTGATATGCTTGTCGTTCCAGGTCATTTTCTATTGATGAATAATAGTTGTGCACTCTATAGCATATAGGCGTGCTTCATCCAATTTGTTGAGTTGTTGAAGGCGTTGTTTATGTGCTTCTGTAAGATCTAGTCCAATTTCCTGGGCCATTCTTAGAGTCTTGATCTCAAACTCAATTGGGAAGATGGGTTCTTTTCCATAGACTAAGTGATAGGTAGAGTAGCCAGTGGTGTTACGCCATGTTGTGCGGTAAGTCCATAAGGCATTTGGGAGCTCAGTAGCCCAATTATGTCTGTTTGTTGAGACAATCTTTGTCAGGATTGCCTCTAGGACTTTATTGGTGCTTTCTACTTTCCCATTTGCTTGTGGGTAGTATGGAGAAGTAATTATGTGTTTAATATGATAATTATCCAGGGTGGTGGTGATTCTATGAGCTGTAAATTGTGACCCCCCATCAGTAATTACCTCTCTTGGTAGTCCATGACATATGAATAATTTAAAAATAAATTTGATGACTACTTCTTCTGTTGCATTTGGTAAGGGTTCTTCCTCTACCCATTTAGTCATGTAGTTCGTTGCAACTAGAATATAGGCCTTCTGATTTGACTTAGGATTGAAGGGGCCAATGAAGTCTAGTCCCCATCTCTCAAATGGTTCTGCGACTACTTGTGATTTCAACGACATTTCATCATCCTGACCTGGTTTTCCCATCCATTGACAACTATCGTAGGTCTGGACATATTTCTTCGCGTCTCTGAATATTGAGGGCCAATAATATCCCATCTGCAAAATTTTGTGTCCATTCCTGTGGTTTGCAAAATTCCCACCACAGGGCTCATCATGTCCAGCCTTTAGTATGTCGTAGATTTTGTCATCTCGTACGCATCTACGGATCTAGAGATCAACTCCTGTGTGGAAGAGATATCTGTTGATCCAGGCAAATTGTGCACTACGTTGGACGATCAGTTTTCTTTCCCTTGATGATAGATGTGTCGGTAACCTTCCTACCGCCAGATAATTTGCCACATCAGTGTAACAAGGTGGATTTCTAGTAACGAAAAATAGATGCTCGTCTAGAAATTGATCTTCAACTGTTAAGGAGTCGTATGTTTTGGGTATGCGGTATAAGAAGTCTGTGACAAGATTTTCTCTCACAGATTGATCTTTAATGGTGATGTCAAATTCCTACAATTGTAATAACCATCGAGTGACCTGTCCATGAGTAATCGGTTTATTAGCTAGATATATGATAGAAGAATGATCAATATATACAATAACTAGATATCCCATTATATAATGACGAAATTTATTGATGGCATTTATAACAGCTAAAAACTTTTTTTTGTTACTGTATAATTAAGTTCAACTGGAGCCAGATTCTTGCTAATAAAATAAATGGTGTAGGGTTTCTTGTCTTCTTCATGTCTGAGTATAGTGCCTATGGCGATATCTGATGCATCGGTGGAGATGTGAAATGGTATTTTCCAATTTGGTCCCCTCAACACCGGTGTTGTCGAGATCAACTTCTTGAGTCCTACAAATGCCACATCACACTTGTCAGACCACTAAAACTCTACATTACCAGTCAAATCTTGTAAAGGTGCAGCGATTCTTGCAAAAGTTTCCATAAACCTACGATAGTATCCTGAAGCACCAAGGAAACTGCGTACCTCATTTCTTGTGTGTGGTGTAGGTAGATTAAGGATTACCTCTAGTTTTGTTGGATCTACTCTAATTCCATATGCAAAAATATAATGCCCTAGTACCACACCTTTCATCATCATCATGTGACATTTTTCATGGCTTAAACATAACCTGGTCGCAATGCACCATTCTAGTACCTTCTCCAGATTATTCATAGCTTGATCAAATTCGTCGCCATAAGGAGTGAAATCATCCATGTAGACTTCAAGTCCTTCACTTATCAGATCATTGAATATGCTCAGAATGGCCCTTTGAAAAGTGGTTGGAGTGATACAAAGTCCAAAGGGAAATACTTTGTATGCAAAGGTACCCCAGGGGTATGTGAATGTAGTTTTATCTTGATCTTCTGGGGCAATCTGAATCTGATTGTACCCACTAAAACCGTCTAGAAAATAAAATAATTTCTTCCCTGCTAAAGTATCTAGGACCTGATCGATGAAAGGCAAAGGGAAGTGGTGTTTTTGAGTGGCTTTGTTAAGTTCCCTGTAGTCAACACATATTCATCATTTCCCATTTTTCTTTGGGACGATCACTAATGGGGAAACCCACTGACTATATGAGATGGGATATATAAAATATACATCCAACAGCTTTTGTAATTCTTCTTTAACAATATCCCTGAGATAGGGATTCAGTCTCCTCTACGGTTGTCGGATAGGTCGAGCGTCTCTTTCAATGTAAATGTGGTGTGTGTAGAGTTGTGGATCAATACCTTTCATATTAAAATATTCCCATGCAAAATATTGATGGTATTTGGAGAGGAATTGAATTAGCTTTTGTTGTTGTTGTTCATATAAATTGGCATTGACGTTTAGAGACCTCCCTGGTGAAATCTCGACAGGTTTGTTGTTATGAACAACTGTAGTTGGAATTTGTTGTTCCATTAAATCTTCCAATAGGTCTCCCTGTGCTTCACAGTCTAGAACAACTTAGAGCATCTGGCAAGTTGGCTTGCTCATGGTGGCTAGGCTATTAATAAACCCACTAATTATATCATCCTCTAGATGGTTTTTAAGTCTGAGGAATTCTTCTAGTGTAAGAGGGGCTCGTAAATCCTTCTCTGGGTATCGTGGTGGTGGCAATTATGGATATACAAAAGTTGGGATTGGCTTAGAAGGAGGATATAAGATGATATTCTTTGTGATACCCCCTCTAGAGATTGTCATATTATCCATTCGACATCCTATGTATGCATGTGTTGTTGCTAGCCATGGCCTTCCCAGTATCAATGGATGCCCTTCAAGTCCACTTCTTGGGTTGATGATGAGGAAGTCAGTCGGATATTCATAAGAGTCGATGGAGATGGCTATATCATGTAATGTGCCAACTAGTCAAACCATCGATCAATCTGCCAACTACAACATAATTGTGATGGGTTCGAAGGATTCAAAACCCAGGGTATTGCAGGTTTCCATAGCCAGGATGTTGATGGATGCTCCCAAATCAACTAGCATATTTGGAAAAAAACAACCCTAGATCTAAACTATTACTATGGGATTCCCCAGATCTTCACATTTGACTGGTTCTTGTCTACCTAAAATTAGATCAGAGAATGCTCCTACCATGCAGACTGTTGATGATGGATCTTTAATTTTTCTGACGGGATTTTTCCCACATAGCTCCTTGATCATCTTTGTATAAATTGGGATGTCTTGAAGACCTTGTAGGAGTGGAATCTTGATGTATAAATTCTTGAGTTCCCCTACAATGTCAAAGTTGGGATATACAGTCGGTTTTTCTATCATCAATCTTTCGAGGAACGGAGGGGAGAGAGTTGCATCCTTATCAGGATCTTGTGATTCGACTATGTTTCCCCCCTTCTTGATTTCTTCTGTTATTACTACAGTCGAGGGTGTTATTTCTAGTTGTTTTTCATTCTCTTTCTCTTGAGAAACGTTATTTTCTTCAGGAGAGATTATGCACCCCGATCTCAGCTGTAGTTTGTTGCACCCTATTGAGCTAGTTTCTCCTTCCCCATTCTCCATAATCTAGACGAGTTGAGTCGGTTTGTTATTTGGATTTAGGTGAGGTTGGGTTGGTAATTGAGGGTGCAATTGTTATTGCAGATTCTGGGGAATTTGGAGTGGTGCTTGTAACGTGGGTTGAGTTTGAGGGGCCATCCCCATGGGTTGGTTGTTTATCCCCATGGGGCACTGCCAATTTTGATTCCAATTTAGGTTTTGGGCAGTCATGTTGGGCCACTGTGAAGGGTAGATGTTGTTATTTTTGTTTTTCCAGGATGAGGTGGGATATTGTGAGTTAGGCCAAGTGGAATTTGTAGTTGGTTGACTCTGCCAGGCAGGATTTGCAGGTGGTTGGTTTTTCCAAGTGGGATTTGTAGGTGGGTATTGTTGGGGCTACTAGTTCTGGTTGGTAAAAGGCTATCCCTTCCATGCGTTACCAGGAGCTTGTTGCTGATTATATTGTCCCGAGAAGAAAGTGGAGGGGTCCTGTAGTGTATTTGAAGGTCGGTTCTGCCATTGATGACGCTGAACCATTAGATATAATGGTTATGTCTCCTCTTTTACTTCTCTAAAAACATATTTCCTTCCAAGGAGCGATGGGAATTGCTCTGTGTCATGATCCTTGGCACAAATGGCATAGACCTGAACCACATCCAAAGGGAAATCCCTTGGACCATGTTTTTTTCTGCATGTGTGACAAAATATGGCCAAAGTTTGTTCTACTTCTGCTTTCTTTTGTTTGGCCTATAATACATATAATTGTGTAGTTAGAGTGCTCAAAATATCTGTTTTGAAATTTTCTAAGAGATTACCAACTTCAGCTCGTGTGACACCCCCGCTTGTAGTATTGTTACTTCTGGTGAGGGAAGTCTGCATTCTTGATCTGGTCCATGTTCTTCCTCGTGAGAACCTGATACGCAATTGAATGTTGTTATCATAAGTTTATTTATAAATGTCACCCTTTCCCATTAGATTAAGTGTTTCTACCCATTCATCTTTCATACCCTTAATCAAAGTTGCCTTAAGTACTTCACCTGGTAAAGCACCATAGGGTGATATTTGTAAATTATATTGAAATCTCTCGACATGTTCTTCTAATGATTCATTTTATTTTGCAATCATTAGAAAGATATCATCTTTTAAGTCACTGGTTCTACAATAATCCTGATATTTTGTCAAGAAGGATTGTTTCATTTCATCCCATGAGTTTATAGTTCTGCCCCCTAATACCATAAACCAACATAGAGCTTCTCCTTTCAAGGTGGAGGGGAACAATTTTAATTTTTTGGGTTCAATGGTGTAATAATACCCTCTACATAAGACATCAAATTCAAATAAGAATGCATATGGGTCTTCTGAGATGAATCCATGAAAGGTTGGCAGGTTTTCTAGGGGAATTTCATTCATGGGGGCATGGGTTATTGGATTAACTATCGGATATTCCAATGTGGAAGTCTGGGGACGTTGTTGATTTTGTTGTGCCATTTGATCGAAAAAATGCCAGAAATATTCAGGGATTTCTTGATCCAGATATTTTATTCGAATTGGTTGGTAATCTGATCCTCTAGGGGATTTGATTGCACTCCCTCTATCTGGGATTTTGGGTATGTCTTCTTCATTCACAGGAGATTTAGGATCAGGTGGTGGGTCTTCCTTAGCTACCCTGCTAGTTTCCCCTTCTCCTTCCTCCATATTACAAGAGTTTCCATTTTCTAAAGGGTTGAGGGGTGGAAGATCTATGCTTTTAAAGATTTGTTCAGTCCCTTCAGTTTTTCTATGAATCTCAGCATGGGCTGCAGTTGGTGAAACTTCTACCTGAGGGATTCAGGTAGATTGATGCAGGAGCATCTCTCCACGTCAGCCAGCCAGCCAGCCAGCCATGTCAAGTGCGTGCATTCAAGATGAAGAGAGGCGCGGGCCTCATCTTTTAATTTGTAATTTAATGTAATTTAATGTTTAAATATGGAGAGTTGTAGAGTCGTGCCTTTGTACAGGCATTAGGTAGATCGACCTTTAATGTTGTATGGCTGAGATATAGATCCGATAGTGGACTAGACAGCCCATTCAATGCAATTGAATAGGGTAGGTAGGTTGGAGGGAAGAGCTCGAAGAGCCCCCTCAGGTAAAAGAGATTTAGTATCTCATTTTGTGTAAGAGAAGTTGAGTTGAGTTGTAGTTGAAGAAGAAGTCTGTGTGTAGAGAACAGAGAAGAGAAGAATTGAGACCTTGTTATAGGCCATGCTTAGGAACACCTTGTACAAACAGGCATTTGCCATTTTAATATAAACAGAAGCAGTTTTTCCTTCATGTATTCTGTGTTGAATGAATGTCTGTGAGTGTTCTTTATGTGTTGTATATGTATGTTGTAGGTTTTCATTTGCAGGAGTGTGTTTTGATTTCAGGTGAAGGTCTTTGAGTCTTCACACTAGGAGGGTGTGATAGAACACTATAGGTTCTGATAGCCATGCACAGAGGTTGCACTTATGAATACTGTGGGTTCAGACAAAGACGTGATGCGGCACAGGAACTGAAGTCAACTGCTTGAGAGGAAAACCTCAAGGTTGTTGAACACCTTGGAGGCAAGGATGCGTGGGAGAAAAAACAGTTGCAGACAGAATTCTGCTGTGGATTCTGTGAAGCTCTGCCAGGTGGGCATTGAGCTGGTGCAAGGAGTGCACAAAGATAGAACTCTGTTATGAGTTCAGGAAGAAGAGACAGAATCATTGAGGATTTTGAGAGCTCTGTCAGGTGGGCATTGAGCAGGTGCGTAGGGGCACAGGAGGATGGAACTGCTGGAAGTTTTGAGAGAAGATACTCTGTCAGGTGGGCATTGAGATATTGTGTAGATAGGCACAAAAGAGAAGATAACTCTTTTGAGTTCTGTGATTTGAAGGAAGAATCCACTGAGGGATCTTCACAGGGTTGTTGAACACCATGAAAGGCTCAGGAATATGTTGCTTGAGTAGAAGGATAGCCAGGAGGGCATCCATATTCCTCCATCTTTGGGAGAGAGAAAAAGGATAAAATCTCTTAGGGGTTTGAGCGGTTGAGAAGCTCAGGAGAGATAGCACCTTTGGTGTGCATGTGAAGACTCTGCAAAAGGAAGGATTTGATTAATCCTTCGAGGATTCAAAAGGAGCAAAGCTCAGGAGGAACAACGTCGAGGAGAATGCATGGTGAGAACTCAGGTAAAGGATCTCTTAGAGAAGAAGACAAAGGTCAGAGCCTTTGAGAACTTGGAATTCCTCCAAGTGCAGGAAGGAAGGCACATAAGCTCAGGAGGAGCAACGACAGCCGTCGGATTGGCCGAGAAGATCTGGACCGTCGGAAGGTTTTCATGTCCAGAGAGTACACAGGAGAAGAGATGATCTGAGCCATCAGATCTTGAGTGAAATACCCGACATCCATCATATCAGTTGGGAGATGTACGAGGTTTAGCTTCATGAGAAGGAGGGTGAAAGTCTCGACAGCCATCGGGATATCGGCGTTCGTGATATCGACATTCCTATGGACATGAGATCGGGTAAGTCCACCTTGAAAACCCAGACACAAATCTGGATCGTCCGTTAGTGGAGGCACATGGTGGAGATTGAGCGCCCATCGGTATTTTGGTGCATCAAAATTCAGAATTTCGCGAGTCATGAAGACACGACGTCCGGGACATCAGAAATCGCGAAATTGCAAGAAGCGATCAGGACCGTCCGTTCTGTAGGAGACGCGTGGCAGCGATCAAAGCCTTTGGGGAAAGGACCGATAGGAGAGCCACATCGGAGAATCAGGGATTGGGATATCGGGAATCCCGTGGACACGAATTCCTTGCAGTTCGGAGTCGAAAGTCCGAAACCCCGAAAAGAAGAAGGAAGGGCCATCGCGAGGCCAGCTATCAGCATATCGGGAAATCGAGATTTGAAGGATCGCGAGTCCTGAGGACATATGCGTTTCAACATTTGAAACCCTGAAGTCTCGATAGATGATATGACTACGGTCATATAGAGGGAGGTCGTATGGACCCAAAAGACTAGCCCAGGGGACTAATGGAAGTTGGAGTGCATCGGGAATCGGAGGATCACGGATCCAAAGGGAAATTGCATTTTGGCATTGGAAATCCTGAAACCCCGACGAAAGGAATATAAGGATGAGGTCTTATGAGGACTAGTCACATGGACTAGGAGCATAGCCTGGAGGGGCTAAGGTCGAAAGGGAACATCGGCAAATTGGTGATCGGGAGATCACGGGGATAGAGATTCTTGGCATCGAAGAACAAGAAACCTCGAAACCCAATATTGAGTCGGGGAAGATCACGGTTGAGTGCAAAATGCCGTGTGGGTGAATTAAGGACCTGTGGATCGGGTTGTCAATTGAGATTCTAGAAGGGAGTCGAAAGAGCTGCTTCGGCTCATGAATGAATTTTAGAACGATCCTATGAGCAAGAGAGCGCAATGAGGGTGTGTTCATGACTTTCACTATGTCAAGTGGTATCAGAGCCTGATTCTTGTCTGTATATTTCAGGTAGGAAGAGGTGAAGTGAGAAAGGAGAAGATAGAGCATTGGAGACTCTGTAAGGCAATTGTTTTTAGGTAGGCAACAATCGAGAAGACAGTTAGCAGGACTGTAGGAGGATGAATTTGGTAACACTCTTGGTGTGGAGTGACAACAACAGGTTTGCTAGGAGAGCAGACAGAGACAGAACCATGGTTACTGAAGACCATAGGCATGCTGGGAAGAATAACAAGGCAGAAAAGCTTGCATAGATGGATAGAGAACTCGCTAAAATAAGGGAGGAAATAGACAAGCTCGAACTGCAGATGCAGCAGGATAAAAATATGGTTCAGGTATGCGAACCAGAAACTGTGAAAATTCTCGGTGAAGAAAATGAATTGGGATCAGTTGAGGATCTCAAGAACTGCTAGGAGGGCAGAGAAGAAATTCCAAATTTCCAACTGGGCAATGAGTTGAGATCACTGCGGGATCTCACAGACTATCATGAGGATAGCCAAGGAATTTCACATTGCCAGCTGGGCAATGAAATGAGGTCGTTGCGGGATATCGGAGACTGCCAGGAGGGCAGTGGAAGAATCCCATATTGCCAGGAGGGCAGGGATGAGCAGATGAGACTATCGGAGGGTCTCATAAATTCAGAGATGGATTTAGATCAGCATGTGCAACTGATAGAGGAGGAAGATCAGGACAATCTGAGGAGCCTTATGATGATTGGGGAAATTGGAGTATTCCCACCATTTTCCCAGGAGGAAGATGAAGTTGTAGCACTGAAGCTGACAGAAGAAGCAGACGGAGAGGATGATGAGAATTATGAGGAATGGCTCAGTATTTTCAACCAGGAGACTGAAAAGACTGCAACAGGGGAGTTTGCAGTAGAATAAGAAGAGGCAGACATCATTTGTTTTGCTGATCTGTGGGAACAAATTGAAACCCTGGAAGAGAGGGTGAAAGTGAAAAGAATGCACATCCAACAAGTGAAGTTGGAAGTTGATGAAGAAAGCATGGGAGATCATGATGATCTACCCGATTGCAGAAAATTTTTGCAGCTGAGGAGACTGCAAAAATAGGACCAGCCACTGGAGCAACTAGATGCAGTGATCGAGGAGATCAGAAGGCTGATGTTGAGGTCAGTAGAGACTGCCAGCGAGGAGCGGCTGAGTAGAAAAGAAGAAGCAGAGGCAGCAGTAGCGCAGAAGCAACAACAACAGCAAGATGGAGTAGATGAACAGATCCAAAGGATGATTTGGGATTCGGGAGGATTCTCACAGCTGAGATGGGAAGCTCATGAGCAGGAGCTCATGAATTTTTCAGCTAAGGAGTTTGATGTAGGAGCATCTCTCCACGTCAGCCAGCTAGCCAGCCAGCCACGTCATGCGTGTGCATTCAAGATGAAGAGAGGCGCAACCCTCATCTTTTAATTTGTAATTGAATGTAATTTAATGTTTAAATCTGGTGAGTTGTAGAGTCGTGCCTTTGTGCAGGCATTAGGTATATCAGCCTTTAATGTTGTATGGCTGATATCTAGATCTGATAGCGGACTAGACAGCCCATTCAATGTAATTGAATAGGGTAGGTAGGTTGGAGGGAAGAGCTCGAAGAGCCCCCTCAGGTAAAAGAGATTTAGTATCTCATTTTGTGTAAGAGAAGTTGAGTTGAGTTGTAGTTGAAGAAGAAGTCTACATGTAGAGAGCAGAGAAGAGAAGATCCGAGACCTTGTTATAGGCCGTGCTCAGGAACACCTTGTACAAACAGGCATTTTCCATTTTAATATAAACAGAAGCATTTTTTCCTGCATGTATTCTGTGTTGAATGAATGTATGTGAGTGTTCTTTATGTGCTGTAGATGTATGTTGTAGGTTTTCATTTGCAGGAGTGTGTTTTGATTTTAGGTGAAGGTCTTTGAGGCTTCACACCAGGAGGGTGTGACAAAACACTGCGGGTTCTGATAACCGTGCACAGAGGTTGCACTTCTGAATACTACAAGTTTAGAAAAAGATGTGTTGTGGGACAGGAACTGAAGTCAACTTCTCGAGAGGAAAACCTCAAGGTTGTTGAACACCTTGGAGGCAAGGCTATGTGGGAGAAGACACAGTTGCAGACAAAATTCTACTATGGATTTTGTGAAGCTCTGCCAGGTGGGAATTGAGCCAGTGCAAGGAGTGCACAAAGATAGAACTATGTTGTGAGTTCAGGAAGAAGAGACATAATCACTGAGGATTCTAAGAGCTCTGCCAGGTGGGCATTGAGAGGGTGCTAAGGGACATAGGAGGAAAAAACTGTTGGAAGTTTTGAGAGAAGATACTCTGCCAAGTGGGCATTGAGATATTGTGCAGATAGGCACAGAAGAGAAGAGAACTCTTTTGAGTTCTGTGATTTGAAGGAAGAATCCACTGAGGGATCTTCACAAAGTTGTTGAACACCCTGAAAGGCTTAGCAAGAGGTTGCTTGAGTAGAAGTATAGCCAGGAGGGAATCCATATTCCTCCATATGTGAGAGAGAGAAGAAGGATAAAATCCCTTAGGGGTCTGAGCAGTTGAGAAGCTCAGGAGAGATAGCACCTTTGGTGTGCATGTGAAGACTCTGTAGAGGGCAGGATTTGAAGAATCCTTCGAGGATTCGAAAGGAGAAAATCTCAGGAGGAACAACATCGAGGAGAATGCATGGCGAGAACTCAGGTAAAGGAGCTCACAGAGAAGAAGACAAAGGTCAGAGCCTTTGAGAACTTGGAATTCCTCCAAGTGCAGGAAGGAAGGCGCAGAAGCTCAGGAGGAGCAACGACAGCCATTGGATCGACCGAGAAGATTTGGATCATCGGAAGGTTTTCATGTCCAGAGAGTGTGCAGGAGAAGAGATGATCTGAGCCATCAGATCTTGAGCGAAATACCCGACAACCGTCAGATCGGTTGGGAGCTATACGAGGTTTAGCTTCCTTTGTAGGAGGGTGAAAGTCCTGACAGCCATCGGGATATCGACGTTCGTGATATCGGCATTCCCGTGGATAGGAGATCGGGTAAGTCCACCTTGAAAACCCCAACACAAATCTGGGTTGTCTGTTAGTGGAGACACGTTGTGGAGATCGAGTGCCCGTCGGTATTTTGGTGCATCAGAATTTGGCATTTCGCGAGTCCTGAAGACGAGGCGTCCGAGACATCAGAAGTCGCGAAATCACGAGAAACAATTAGGACCATCCATTTTGTAGGGGATGCATGGCAGCGATCAAAGCCTTTGGGGAAAGGACCGATAGGAGAGCCACATTGGAGAATCAGGGATTGGGATATCGAGAATCCCGTGGACACGAAGTCCTTGCAGTTCGAAGTTGCGAAGTCAGAAACCCCGACAAGAAGAAGGAAGCACCATCATGAGGATAGCTGTCAGTATATCGGGAAATCAGGATTCAGAGGATCGCGAGTCCTGAGGACATATGTGTTTCATCATTTGAAACCCCAAAGTCCCGATAGATGATATGACTACGGTCATATAGAGGGAGGTCGTATGGACCCAAAAGACTAGCCCAGGGGACTAGCGGAAGTTGGAGTGTGTCGGGAATCGGAGGATCGTGGATCCAAAGGGAAATTGCATTTTGGCATTGGAAAGCCTAAAACCCCGATGAAAGGAATATAAGTCTGCGGTCTTATGAGGACTAGTCACATGGACTAGGAGCATATCTTGGAGGGGCTAAGGCCGAAAGGGCGCATCGGAAAATCAGTGATCGGGAGATCGCGGGGACAGAGATTCTTTGCATCGAAGAACAAGAAACCCCGAAACCCGATATTGAGTCAGGGAAGATCATGGTTGAGTGCAGAAGGCTGTGTGGGTGAATTAAGGACCTGTGGATCGGGTTGTCAATTGAGATTCTAGAAGGGAGCCGAAAGAGCCGCTTCGGCTCATGAATGAATTTTAGAATGATCCTGTGAGAAGGAGAGCGCGACGAGGGTGTGGTCGTGACTTTCACTACATCATAGATCCTTTTCTAGATCCAACCGAAGCTTGATATTTTTCTTTTTGGATGATGTCGTCTATGAAAGTTCTTCTCCCAAGGAGCATCGAGCCTTGGGTTTTGGTAATTTTTGGTGGGGGTTTTTCTTTTTCAAGATCTTTCTTCTTAGTCATACACATTTCACACAAAGAAAGAAAAACACCTATACAACCTCTTAATGCATTAGTTGGAGGTAGGCGTTGGCATAAGCATCTTACTTATTACCATGGATGATTTTAGGGGCTAAATTTCGCTCATGGGCTAATTTTCCATGGTTTTTCCAAAAATGAGATTCACTATTTTAAAAACGATTCGCCCAAATTCTATAGGATAAAATTATTTTACCTTAAAAATGGCCAAAATTTTATAAAAACTATATAAAATCCTTAGAAAATTGAATATTTTTACAAAAATATTGCCAAACATTTATAGTTGGCATATGAAGGATAAGTAAGATTCGCCAAGGTTTCTACATTTGAAAATAAATTTCCATCCTTAAAATCATCCTTGCTTATTTCCTATGTAGGTTCTTACCTGTCGTCTTCAATACCTCATCCTCCAGAGGCACAAAATATCCTACCTTTGACATTCTCCCCAACAACGGCGCCAAAATGTTGGGGTCTAAAGATGTCTAAAAACAACCTTAGTTTAACATTAATTTATCAACCCGAGGATTCATCTTTTATCTCAAGAATATCATCAAAGTCTATGCAGATAGCTCGTAGAGGATAAAATCGTGTAGTTAAAGAAAATATGAGTTTATCAAAAATCAAGTTCCTCAAACATTCATTAAAGATTCTAGGATTTGAAATCTAATGTTGTGCAATGGAAAGGAACTAATTAATCTATTGAATTCATTTTAACTAAAAGAAGTAATTGAATCTGAATAAAGACTTGTAGAATTGACTATTACTATGAATCAAATTACTGGAAAGGAAAAGGCGAATTACTCTATCTATGGAAAGAAACAACGACTGTAATATAATCGAAAGAGACAACAATTGTACTTCTATTGAAAGGAACAACAACTATATCTTAACGGAAAGTAACAACAAATGTAAACTAATTGAAAGGAACAACAATTGTGAATCTAAGTAAAAGGAACAATGCATATGAACTTATGAGGAACTGTCACGCATCAAATCTCAGTAATAGAAATTGGAACAACAATCATCTAATTCTTAAGGAAATATCTATCTCTTGCAAACGATATAAAATCATCAACACACTTATGAATTCATTTAACTACTGTAAAAGAGAATCAAATCACAAAACAGAAATTTAACTGATACGATTATAGGTCGAACAGTAGCTCCTTCAGACTGGGCCCTTGGTACTTAGAAGCACTGTTATTTGAAACTCGGTATGTAGAAATGTTAAAACCGCTCAAAGATTTTATTGATTTTATAGCTGGTAAAACATTTACAAAAGCTGCTAACGCAGAGCAATTCTAAGTTCTGAGTTCTTGGGTGAAATTCTTCTATATCCCTTCCAGGATCTATTACCCCTTATATATTACAATAATCTGGGTAAATTAAGCTATCCTGAGGATCGAGAGATCCTCCGGATTGCTTTACTATTATAAAGTTACAATATA
Organism: Picea engelmannii; assembly: GCA_009831015.1. Classification (NCBI taxonomy): domain Eukaryota; kingdom Viridiplantae; phylum Streptophyta; class Pinopsida; order Pinales; family Pinaceae; genus Picea; species Picea engelmannii. The sequence goes on along the minus strand of ML782912.1, from coordinate 335,753 downwards.
AGAAACTCAATCGTCTTCAAAAATGCCTTGCGCCATAAAATCCTCAACCTCCAATAGCTTGTGCATATTCAATATTTCCTTTTCTATCTCAGGTTTGACAATATTTAACCAATCCTATAACAAAATCACACAATTCCAATCGTATTTTAGGATCTATGTAATCTAATTTCAACAATAACGCTAAAGGGTATATTATTCATTTTCTATCATATTTGCTCCTAATTAATCGAAAAGTCAATCAAGATGATATTATGAAATGTGGGAAAAAGGAAGATATTTATACCTTTTTCATAACCTAACAGAGTCCTCAGTCAAAGTGGGTTTGTTATATGTTATGAATCAAGGAAGTTGAAGGAGCATGAAAGACACTATGCCACTCATGATTTGGAGTTGGAATCCATAGTGAATTCCTTGAGGAAATGGAGACACTACCTCATGGGGAAAAGGTTTGAGCTGAGGACAAACCATAATGGTCTAAAATATTTATTTGATCAACCAGCTCTAAATGTTAGGCAAAGCTGATAGTTAGAATTTCTCAGTGAATATGACTTTGATATAAATCATATCAAGGGGAAAGAGAACAAAGTGGTAGATGCACTCAGCAGAAGAGTGCATGAATTGCATGCTACAACCATTAGCATGTACCAATCATATTTGAAAGACTTGATTTTGGAGGCTGCAAAATTAGATTTGCAATACCAGGAATTAGTGGCAAAATTACAGAAAGGTAGTTTGTAGCAGAAAATTGAAGAATACAAGCTAGATAATCATGAAATTCTGAAGTACAGGGGCAGAATTTATGTACCAAATTTCCATGAATTGAAAAATATAATATTGAGAGAAATGCATAATGTACCTAATGTTGGGCACCCAAGTTATCAGAAAACTATTGTAGCTATCAAAATCCAATATTATTGGCCATGCATGAAGAAAGAAGTTGTTGATTTTATTGCCAAATGTTTGGAATGTCAAAAGGTAAAGGTTGAGCATAGACACCCACCTAGTTTGCTACAACCATTACCCATTCCTGAGTGGAAATGGGAAGTTGTAGCCATGAATTTCATCACCAAACTACCTATAACAAACAAGCAACATGATTCTATCATGGTAATGGTGGATAAGCTTACTAAAGCTGCCCATTTTATTCCAGTTAAGCTCACTCACAGGGCAGACAACATTGTTGATGTTTATATGAGATCAATTGCTTGATTACATGGCATACCCAAGACAATTTTGTTTAACAGAGATCCAAAATTTACCTCAAATTTTTAAAAGGGATTATTTAATGGATTTGGAACAAATTTGAATTTTAGTACATATTATAATATAGAATCAGATGGACAAATAGAGAGGGTGAATCAAGTGATTGAGGATATGTTGAGGATGTATGTGATGGATAAACCATCAAAATGGGAAGACTACCTACACTTAGTAGAGTTTTCTTATAACAATGGGTACCAAACATCTCTAAAGATGAGCCCATTTGAGGCAGTTTATGGAAGAAAGTGAAACAAACCTTTAAGTTTGGATAACCTAGGATATAGAGCAGTGGTTGGGCCAGATTTACTCAGGGAAATGGAGAAGCAAATGTTGAAATTAAAACAAAATTTAAAGGTTGCCCAAGACAGGAAGAAAACCTATGTTGATAAGGGAAGAACTCACGGGGAATTTAAAGTGGGGGATCATGTATTCTTGAAAGTGAAGGCCAACAAAAGTTCCCTGAAGTTGGGAAATTGTTCAAAGTTGGCAGCTTGCTATTGTGGGTCATTTGAAATCTTAAAGAGGATTGGTCCAGTAGATTATATGATTGAATTGCTTACATCTATGTCTGTTCATAATGTATTCCATGTATCATTTCTCAAGAAATATATACCTGATGCTAATCATGTTATTAATTGGAATGTGATTTAGGTGGAGCAATGTAATGATCCCAAGCCATTATGCAAGGATCATCATTGTTTTGGTGTCTTTTTAAAACATCTTCAGAGTGAGGTATTTCATCAAACACTTTGTTGATCTACCTTTTAGATGTGTTTATATGTGTGTATGCAACAAATAACAGAAAGAGATAACCATGGAACATACCTCAACCATATGCAATAAGATAGACAAGCCAAAACATCTCAATTCTTCTTTATTCATAAAATAGAGAAACTTGCTACAATGAAGATGTCGATCTGGAATGCTCAATAGATGGCCAAGAATATAGACAATAGATAAGAGATTCTACAAAATGCTCCCGCTAATACAAAATATGCCTCCAAAGTCTGAATAAGAAATGAAGATCAATACAAGCAGATTTGAATGACAAACTCTCCAACTAAAGAATGCCACGCTCCAATAAAAGGATGAAACCCTTAATAACTTGGACCTGCTACCAAAAGTGTCCAATCACCCTAATAAATATTCCAATTGATAGATCGGGTGATGGTAAGAACAACCCAGGTGACTGAATCTCCAATATCCCTCTCAATCTCTATAGATTTGAAATCCCCCACTGAATGGTGCGCCCCACTGGATGACTGAATCCCTAGATAATTCGTCCCTACTGAAGGAGGTCTCCAAATGATTTGAAACTCTCTAGAAATATAGATTGGGACACTACAAGTCACTAGGTAAAGTCTCAAGGTCATATCTAAAGTGTAACCCCTCCAAACGGACTAGATCTAGATCTCAAAAACGCCCTCCTTCTCTTCAATTCGCCCCACTGGTCAAGAAATAATTTGAGCCATAAAATTGTCTCAGAAAGCACTAGATATGATGTCCAAGGCTCTGCAATGAAAACCCAAGTGATAGAATCCTCAACGGCCATGCCAATCCCCTACAATGAATCTATCTCCAAAGATGGTGCGCCCCTCTTGCTGGAATCCCTCAACTGGTGCGCCCTCTCTCTATCTGCACATGAAACTTATGTAGAATCCTCCCGCAACTGAGTAGATTTGGAACTAGAATGGTGTGGGAGAGTATTTCATCTCCAATACCAAGCTTGGGACAAGATAGGTGGAATCTCTCACCACCGAATCGTCCTCTAGGGTTTGTTATGTCAAAACCCTCAAAACCCCCAATATTGGGCTCACTAGCTAGAAGCCAGAAATCAAAATAAGATCATACATGAATGAATGAGAAGAGGCCCTTGCCTTTCCTTTATACTTT
>ML782912.1:266444-332488 GCA_009831015.1 Picea engelmannii | reverse complement strand
CCAAGTAATGTGCCCAAAATGACCTCTTCAGTGATTTTAATTAACTTATAGCTCAAAATAGTCAAAATCATGGAAATCGTCGGAATGCAACGAAACCAAAGCCAACCTATGCGGAATGGCTCATAATGATGGAATATGATGATAAATGCAAGATCGACCCCACAATTCCTCTCAAATACCCCTATACTCGTGATAGCATCCATCTGGCTACTCTGGGCATCATAAATCACTACACTATGATGATGTCCCAAAGTGGGGACATTACAGTCCTCCCTGCTAGAAAATTGTTTTTCCTCAAGCAATAACCAAATCCACTCAAATAAAATACCAGAATCCCATGTCCACTGATGGGATACATAGTAGAACCCATCCAAAGATGAACAATCACACATAGTGTCCCCTGGGTCCCATATCAAGTCATGAACTACTAGCCCCTGGGATGCATAATCCTGAAATACACCAACTCTGTGAGTCTCCTATACCTAACACATGGACTCATCCCGGAGTGAGTCCATCCTCCTAGTCTCTACCAAGATCCACATGGCCTCCATCAACTGCACATGCTGATGCCTGACTGAGGTGATGAAATACCTTCGTGAGGCACCCGCAAGAGATGCGCTCCTCTCCACACTAAAGCTCAATGGAAAGCTAGAATGAATTTCCCTTGCAATGGTTCACTCTCCCCTGTCGGTCAATGAACTACTCAATCCTGCAATCCTTGGGTCCCATGCTAACCTCTATCAAAGATCATCATGTTGAAATTGCACTACTCTGACCATGACTATCTGTCCCCTGCATACATCCTAAGCCCTCCTCTCCTGGGTCCTCCAGTTGATATACCTGTGACCACCGGACCTGATGTCCAGAAACTGTATCTGTAAGGGAATCTTTGTAGAAGATGTACATGTCCAAACATATCTATGCCCTATATTGATGATCAAGTGGAAGGAAAGGTCTCGCCCCATAGGACAAGTACCTCCAGACCCACTCCAAACCAAACCAAGGTGGAGTGTGTGGCTCTTTGGTGCAACCTGGGTCAACATGAACATCATGCTAACAAAATGGACTCTTGGGTCCCATGGAAAACTTGGAAGTTTATCACTTCCAATCTCTTCTAACTACTCCCGTGTGAGGCTAGTCACTGTCAGAAGCCCTTTGTGCCCATCTGTCGTCATCTGTTCTATGATGCTCACCATCACACACCAAATATCAACTGTCTGTCTAACACGGTCCACCTCTGACCTGTTGTATATCATAAAAGACTCATGTCATGTAGTCTCGGCCTACTCACTCTCCATGCCCTCAACTACGGCCTATCCCTCCTCATGCGGATATCTATGGTAAAAGTGTCAGGATTTGCTAATAGAAACATCTATTGTTGGTTGTAGGACTGAAAGGCGTCACATGCTTTGGTCAATCCCAAGGATTCGACCAGAACCTCATCCATCGGTATCCATGATAACTGCTCGCATATAGTCATCACTAAACCCCTATCATCAAGTACAATCGGAAGCAACTCCTCCAACTATTGGTAAACCACTCTCCATATCCCCTCACCCAGGCAACTGCTGAAATGGTGAAGGTGAGGTCTCATAATCATATGTTGCTGCAAAGGAGTGGCACCTGCATGCTCCCATAAGTGTGTCTCCTCCCTGCAAGGTAGTACACCCCTCTGAATCCCACCATACATCTCAACATGTCTCTGTGAGCTATCACGCATCACTGTATGCTTCGGCATACTCATGTCATCTCCCGCAAACTCGTGCTGCATCACAGATCCTGGGCGTACAGCTGGATCAATCTCTATATTGAGATCAACCACTCCCAAGACACAAATGGAAGTGTCCCCCATCAACTGGTGCTCCTTTTCTAGATCATCAACATCCTCTGTCAACGTGACTAACTGATACATCTGAGTGTCCACTGAGACAGATGAATTGGATCTCTAATGAATCTCCTCAGGAGACTCATATGTCCTAGACTCTGATTCTTGAAGGGCATTCTGTGTGCCTCTCAAGAATCCCCGAGTGCTCACCAACTCCTAAGTGAGTCGGCCCATCTCCAACTTCTGCTCCCTCAGAGCCTCATGATACATCTCACCAACCCTTGGTAGATAATCCTCATCTGTAAACAACTACTGGTAGTCAGTCCTCATCAAAGATACTCTCTCTTGGAGAGTGTGAAAATCATCCATGGAGAATCCTCCATCTGAGCTACCCTGTGCCACAGATGCTCTCCAACAGTAATCTGCCATCACTGCATGCATGTCATCAATATGTCTAGTGGCTGCCCTGATCATAGCCTCACTAATTCTCAATTGTGCTTCCAAGTGGTGTGACTCATGATCATGGTCATACCGAGGTGCCATCTCAGACCCCTCACTGCTAGTGGCAGTCCTGCTAGTGCTAACTCTAGAATACCCAAAAACACCCTCTTCATAAGATAACATGCTCAACTTCCCATTGTCTATGGTGTTGCTGGGTACTCCTATAAGCCACTGCATCCCCTCACTAGATGCCATCTCCCCCTGACTCACACTGTATCCTGTATGAGCAGCTGTATCCTCCTGTGCACTCAACCTGCTACTATCATCTACGCTTCGATCCCATAGAGATGTATCTAGACACGTGCTATGGTCATCCTGACCGTTGAAAAGTGCATCCTCATCAATGCAGGCCAATCCTGGAACTAAGTGCTCCATCACCCTATTAGCCTCTGCAATCTACTCAACCAATGGAGTCTCCAATAACTATGACTCCATCTCCTCAGGATGATCTGTATGTGTAAGGTCCCCTGTCTGTACTCCCTGTACCTCTTCCTGGATCTGTGGGTCTACCTATCCATGGTCTGCATCCCTCACACTAGGCTCATCCATCATACCTAACATGCCACCAATCTCCTCATGTGACGTGGCTATCCCGGGTGTCTGAACATGTGATAGATGTGTCACGCCCCCCATAGAAAGCTCATCATTTCTAGGTGCTAACACGTGTGACTCCTCACTAGTGTCACCACTCTGCTGAGGCGTAAGGTCATCAATGGTATGTGACGTGTCTGCTGAGACACTGGGGCTATCGTCCTGTCCATCCAACTGCCTATCCACTACACAAGGGTCATCCTCCTCCTCAAGCGTGCAAGAATCACTAGCCTCTATGCAAGAGTCATCATCACTATCCTATGAGGTAGAGTCACTATCACTAGCCTCTGTGCAAGAGTCACTGTCATCATCCTACTGCTCTGAATCCACATCTATCACTCCATCCTCACACACCTCACCCTCACTGTCATGACATGCCTCAATAATGCGCTCCTGATGTTTACCCCTGTACCTATGATCTAGTTCCCATGGCCCCTTGCAACTGTGGAAAGGTTGCATGCTCCTAATGGGCGTGGGGTTTCTCTGTTCTTCCCACCATATAGCTGCTTCTTTTTTCTTTTCACCTGCTATGATCATCCGCTGTAAAATATCCCATTTGTTCCAATGGGGATTTCTATAGGCCACATATTGTAGGAAGGTTATTGTAGCCTTATTTTCCTTGCTAAGGCCGTCATACATGATCTCCAACCATGGTATCTCAAAGGCTATCTTATCCACTTCTTTCCAACTATCCATTTATCCCTATGGAAGACCCCCCATGTTTGCAGGATTTAAGCTCTGATACCACTGTAATGATCCCAAGCCATTATGCAAGGATCATCATTGTTTTAGTGTCTTTTTAAAACTTCTTCAGAGTGAGGTATTTTGTCAAACACTTTTTTGATCTACCTTTTAGATGTGTTTATATGTGTGTATGCAGAAAATAACAGAAAGAGATAACCATGGAACAAACCTTAACCATATGCAATAAGATAGACAAGCCAAAACATCTCAATTCTTCTTTATTCATAAAATAGAGAAACTTGCTACAATGAAGATGTCGATCTGGAATTCTCAATAGATGGCCAAGAAGATAGACAATAGATAAGAGCTGCTACAAAATTCTCCCGCTAATACAAAAGATGCCTCCAAAGGCTGAATAAGAAATGAAGATCAATACAAGAAGATCTAAATGACAAACTCTCCAGCTGAAGAATGCCATGCTCCAATAAAAGGTTGAAACCCTCAATAACTTTTCCCTACTGCCAAAAGTTTCCAATCACCCTAATAAATATGCCAACTGATAGATCGGGTGATGGTAAGAACAACCCAGGTGACTGAATCTCCAATATCTCTCTCAATCTCTGTAGATCTGAAATCCCCCACTGAATGGTGCGCCCCACTGGATGACTGAAACCCTAGATAATTTGTCCCTACTGAAGGAGGCCTCCAAATGCTTTGAAACTTTCCAGAAATATAGATCGGTACATTGCAAGTCACTAGGTAAAGTCTCAAGGTCAGATCTGAAGTGTAACCCCTCTAAACGGACTAGATCTGGATCTCAAAAATGCCCTCCTTCTCTTCAATTCGCCCCATTGCTCAAGAAATAATCTGAGCCATAAAACTGTCTCTGAAAGCACTAGATCTGATGTCCAAGGCCCTGCAATGAAAACCCAAGTGATAGAATCCTCAACGGCCCTGCCAATCCCCTACAACGAATCTCTCTCCAAAGATGGTGCGCCCCTCTTACTGGAATCCCTCAACTAGTGCGCCCTCTCTTTATTTGCACATGAAACTGATGCAGAATCCTCATGCAACTAAGTAGATCTAGAACTATAATGGTGTGGGAGAGTATTGCATCTCTGAGACCAAGCTTGGGACAAGATAGGTGGAATCTTTCACCACCGAATCGTCCTCTAGGGTTTGTTATGTCAAAACCCTCAAAACCCCCAATATTGGGCTCACTAGCTAGAAGCCAGAAATCAAAATAAGATCATACATGAATGAATGAGAAGAGGCCCTTGCCTTTCCTTTATACTTTTGGCTCAGCTTGTCCCTCCAAAATGACTTTCATTTTACTAATATTTAATTAATTAATTAAATCACTTTAATTAATTAATTAACATTTTTACCTCTGAAAAGATCCTTATCTCTCCTTGTGGCTTCCCTGGCCACTAAAAGTCACTTCTAGCCATCCCATCCTATAGTGTTTCTCCTCCCGATTCCAATGAGATATTAGACTGAGAGGTTCCTCCAAGTAATGTGCCCAAAATTACCTCTTCAGTGATTTCAATTAACTTATAGCTCAAAATAGTCCAAATCATGGAAATCGTCGGAATGCAACGAAACCAAAGCCAACCTGTGCGGAATGGCTCATAATGATGGAATATGATTATAAATGCAAGATGGACCCCACAATGCCTCTCAAATACCCATGTACTTGTGATAGCATCCATCTGGCTACTCCGACCATCATAAATCACTGCACTGTGATGATGTCCCAAAGTGGGGACATTACAAGCAAGAAGGTTCTTTCCAAGTGCATCTGATACGCATTATGGAACAGAAAATCAAACAGCTCCAGAATCGAGCCATAGGGATTGTAAAGGTCCAATGGACCTGGTACGGACTTGAGGATGCTACTTGGGAGCATGAGGATGCAATGCAGGCAGAATACCCACATCTTTTTAGGATTTTTGAAATTTTTGTTGTATATGTGTACATAATGCACTGAGGAAAATGCCTAAATAAGGGGAGGGAATTGTAATACCCCTAGGCTGAACCCAATTGTAAATGTAAATACAAATGTATGTAAGTTGGTGAGTTTTTTTACATCATTTTTGTATGCACCTTCCATGGTATAGTGCATGTAAAATGATGAAGTGTGCACATTCTAGGATATCGCGCGCAACAACTTAAGTGCGCACAATTTTGAGGCCAGGAAGCCTTTCTGTACATGTTTTGTTTTATAGGCTAGTGAGCCAGTTATTATAAGATAGGAGGCTTATGTTTGTATTAGGCCAGAGAGCCTAGATGTTAAAGGCCAGTGCGTCTATTTTTGTGTATGTCTCATCATTAATATAAAATGCATCATTGCGCATAGATCGACCATGATAAAAGAGTATGGAGGACTAAACTCCACTATTTAGGGAAAGGGGGGCATAAAATTTAAGGAAAAGGGGCTAAGCTAGGCATCTTAAGCCAAAAAGGAATATTATATTAATATTTCTTAAGTATTAAGTATGGATAATTATTTTATCCTAAGTTCTAAGGTTAGGGACAAGTGGGCCAAAGTAGCTCCCAACATGACAAGTGTCAAGTTGGGAACATGGATACACATAGTTTGGAATTATTTCATTTCCCCATTTATTTGTTTTCCATCATTCAGTCATCCATTCAATGGTTCCATGATCATTCACTTACTCAACCAGTTGTCCTACATAACTTCATGTCACTGTACCTGAACCTGTATCCGTACCCATACCTGTTTGTGTACCTGGTTAATTTGGGAACTAGACCGAAGAAGCGGGTTGTCAGGCCCATGGGATATTGAAGAGGTGGGTTGTCAGGCTGTTGGGGCTCAGAAATGCCCTATTCTCATCCATCTTTCCCTTCATCATTCTTCACATTTCATCACCCCATTAACCTTTCACGATATCATTTCCATAAATATACTTGGGTTTCACCTTATTGTTCTCCACTTTATTCATTTTAGTATTAAAAGGGAATTTGTGATTAAATGTTAGAAAAGTGACATGTTTTCATATATATATCATATATGTGAGCTTTGTAATGTAAAGGATTAATTCAAAAGACTTATCGAATACTTCCTCCACCATTTCAATATTTGAGGAGATAATTCAAGCCCATTCCAAAGAGAAGATCATGGATATTTGGTTGGAATATCTTATCTAAGATATATGAGAGATATGTGTGAGGATTTAAAGGGGTTATATTTTGTAATAATGGGAAATAAGTTGAGAGAAAAGTGGATCTGTAATAATGAGATGGTTATGTTATCTTCAAGGCTCTCATGTATAAAAGAGAGTTCTCTCTCTTCATGAGATTTCAATTGTAAGTAGAGAATTAGAGTAGTCATTAATGGTAGTCATTAGGATTCGAAAGAGAAAGGGATTCTTAGATTTGATTCATGGTTTTGGTTCATGCTTTTATTATTTTGTTATGAACATTGATTTGGTTATTGTAATAGAAGATTTCTTCATTAGCATGAGCTCACATATGTTGTTGTGTTATTTAACTCTTCAAATGTTGTACTTTCTTTTCCTTCATGTAGTTCTCCATTTCTAGATTAATTCCTTCACGCAGTTTCTCATTTCTAGATTACTTTCATTTACACAACTAGATTAATTCAATTCCAAGTCGTGTGTTAGATTAATGATTCTATTTCAGTCGTGTGTTAGATTAATGATTCAATTTCAGTTGTAGATTAAACATTAGATTAGATTAGTCCCGCTTCAATCTTTCATATACTTTGTGTGTGCTTCGTCAGTTTACGAACCCCGGGTTGACAAATTAGATAGTTGGGTAAATACTACAATGCAATTAATTCAACATTAGTTCGGCCCAATGTAACGACTGTTGTTCCTTTTGTTCCAATTGTTGTTCCTTTTGCAGGTCATGTTGTTCCTTTGAATAGAACAATTTTCATTCCCTTTACGATTGTTGTTCCTTTACAAGTGTTGCATCTGTGGAGGCTGGGCATTGAAAATGGAAGGTAAGCACCTACGTAGGCGACAAGTAAAACGCTTGTGCCAGCGCCTACCTTTGGTTGATGCATAGAGGTTATTTTCAAGACATCTTTAGAGCCCAACATTTTGGCGCCATTGTCAACAACTAGGGGACATTATTTACTATCATCGCTCCACTTTTCCACCATCATTATTCCATTTTTTTCGCCTCATTTACCATTTATGAACATTTCTTTTCCAACATTTCTTTTCCAACTATACTATGTTGCACTTTTCTTTATAAGCATTGATATACATATTGACATGATTCACAAACATACAAAAAAAGGGTTTTCTTATACTCAGTGATGTTTCCTTATGCACACTTATAGCATATATTTTCCAGTAAGACTATGGAAAAATTATTATCATAACATCAAGAGAAAAAATAAACAAAATGAATGTTGTTAACAAAAGAACCAACATTCTTTATATTCATGGTTGTCACACAAGAACCAACCATAAGAAAATGACAGTTGTTACTCATGTAAATCCCATCCTGGAAACATTCATTATAATCACTCAAAGCCAACATCCAAATGTCAAAATTTCTTGAGAAGATCCATGAATGGTTGCATGAGGGCATGCAACAAGTTAAGTTGGGGGGTATTTTGGGGCTCAGAAATGTCTTATTCTCATCCATATTTCCCTTCATCATTCTTCACATTTCATCGCCCCATTAAACTTTCATGATATCATTTCCATAAATATACTTGGGTTTCACCTTATTGTTCTCCACTTTATTCATTTTAGAATTAAAATGGAATTTGTGATTAAATGTTATAAAAGTGACATGTTTTCATATATATCTCAAATATGTGTGAGCTTTGTAATAAGTAGGAATATGTGAAGGATTAATTCAAAATACTTCTCGAACACTTCCTCCACCATTTCAATATTTGGGGAGATAATTCAAGCCCATTCCAAGGAGAGAATCATGGAGATTTGGTTGGAATATCTTATCTAAGATATATGAGAGATATGTGTGAGGATTTAAAGGGATTATATTTTGTAATAATGGGAAATAGGTTGAGAGAAAAGTGGATCTATAATAATGAGATGGTTATCTTATCTTCAAGGCTCTCATGTATAAAAAGAGTGCTCTCTCTTCATGAGATTTCAGTTGTAAGTAGAGAATTAATGTAGTCATTAATGGTAGTCATTAGGATTCGAAAGAGAAAGGGATTCGTAGCTTTGATTCATGGTTTTGGTTTTCATGCTTTTATTATTTTGTTATGAAGTTTGATTTGGTTATTGTAATAGAAGATTGCTTCATTGGCATGAGCACACATATGTTGTTGTGTTATTTAACTCTTCACATGTTGTACTTTCTTTTCCTTCATGTAGTTCTCCATTTCTAGATTAATTCCTTCACGCGATTTCTCATTCCTAGATTACTTTCATTTACGCAACTAGATTAATTCAATTCCAAGTTGTGTGTTAGATTAATGATTCTATTTCAGTCATGTTTTAGATTAATGATTCAATTTCAGTTGTAGCTTAAACATTAGATTATATTAGTCCCGCTTCAATCTTGCATATACTTTGTGTGCGCTTCGTCAGTTTATGAACCCCAAGTTGACAAATTAGATAGTTGGGCAAATACTACAATGCAATTAATTCAACATTAGTTCAGCCCAATGTAATGATTGTTGTTCCTTTTGTTCCAATTGTTGTTCCTTTTGTAGGTCATGATATTCCTTTGAATAGAACAACTGTCGTTGTTGGAAGATTGGTTATTGTCATTGATGTCAACCCTAGTCATGGGTTTTGGACTGCAAGATTGATAAAGGTATTTGGACATGATGGACAATGCACATGCATATACAACACCCATGAATGGATAGTATACATCATGTTGTTTCCGGTGGTATGTGGCATTTCACGTGAATCCTCATGGTTGAGGAGAAATGAATTTTTGAAGATGACAAAGTGAATTGATAAAGGAAGTACATGTAGGCCCTGAAAATAATTAAAGAAAAGAATTACAAAATAAGAAGGTGTCAGGTCGGCCCTAATGTTAAAAGGAAGTGACATAAATGGTATAAATAAACATCATTATATGATCATTTGATACAAGTCGAATTTCATAGGTAATAAGAAGATAAGAAGGTTGGATTTCAAGGGAGGATGAAGTCTTTTGGTGATGTGTTCTAAGGTATGTTATTTTCAGGTCATCTTACCATTTTTGCTATAACTTGTTTTATAGAGAAATTCAGATGGTGAAATATCTATGGTATTGAGAAGACATATCAAGGTACCTCTGGTAAAAATTTTAGCTCTTGATTCACTATAATTATGAAGATACACTCTATGGAAGATAGGGTTTGTGACCAGTCCTGAAGCTAGTCAATAAACAAGTGTTCTAGGTCAAATAGTCATAACTTTTTCTTACATAATCCAAATAAAGTGGGACCACTTCCATTGGAAAGAGTATTGACTGTAGTTTCTTTTGTGTGAGTTTCAAAATTGGATGTTAAATATTGAGTGCGGGGCATTCTGTACAAGTTGGGTCTTCTGAACAGATCAGAATTGAATAAAGTCTACCATTCTTTCTATAACCTTTTTTTGGGGAGGATTCAAGGAGTGAAAATTGGAGGAGTTTCAGAGAATACATTGAGTAATATTATCTATAGGATCAGAGTACTCCAAGAATTGAATAATTGCAAAAATTGAAGAAGTCTCAGGAAGCATTATCAGGTCCTATATGATGATTGGTTGATGGTGATGATTTAATGTAAAGTTTTATTATCTCGCATATATTCTTGGGTGGAAGGAAGGGGCAAGGATGGAGAGTTCAAATCTCTCTTGATATTGGAGGATTGTATCTTCCTCTTGTAGGTTTATCCATCCCTCTACATTTGGAAGCTGTAGCTACCTTTGGAAGTCATTACTTCCCTTGAACAATAAACTATTGATTATTTCTCATATATTGTTCATGGTGTATTATGGTGTATTGGTGTAACTCTTATACTATTGTTCATTGCTAATTGGATATAGTTGAATGGTTTAAGTATAAGTTGAAAAAGGTTTTAAATTGTACTTGATACTGAGTCACCCCCCTCTCAGTATCAACAATTGGTATTAGAGTGGGTTACCTTCACTACAGTTTAACCACTGGAAGGAATATCCTATGTAGAAATGGAAGACAACATTCCAAATGGGATTTCACCATTTGATGGAAGCAATTTTGAATATTGGAAAAATAGAATGGAAACTTACTTGAAAGTTCTTGGGACAGATGTTTGGTTCTCAATTGCTTCAGGATATTGCTTTGAAGAAACCAAATACTGCAGCTCAGAAGGAAGCAAAAAGGAACAGCAAACTGGCAACAGATACCATCCTAGATGGATTGATAAATTTAGTGAAATCCAAGGTGGGATCATGTGCATCAGCAAAAGAGCTTTGGGACAAGATTATATACTTTTATGCAAGGGAAAAAGCAGAAGAATAAGAAGAAGAAGAAGTTGAAGAAGATTACAACATCTCAGATTTCAAAGAAGAAAATAGAGGTCAGTTCTTTTTCTTTAATTGCGAAGGAGTAGGACATGTTGAATTTGAATGTCCTCATCCAAGGATTGAAAGAGATGACAATGAAGAAGAAGAAAATCATAAAGTAAAAATGATTCAACAAGAAGATGAGAATCTTAAAAAATTGAATCATGTTGAGATTGAAAATAGCAAGCTCAAAGACACACGTAGAAAACTAATAAGTGAATTGGTTAGTTGTGAAAAGACAGTTGTAATCTTGAAGAAACAATTAGAAGACTTTGAGAAACTAAGAGAAGAAACCATTTCCTTGAAAACTCTACTCGAAGAAGACAGAATAATAGGAGAAGTAAGGAATGTCCAAATGAAGAAGAAAGAAGAATATTGTGAGAAACTTGAACAAGAAGTTGTCTCATTGAGGAAGAGCTTAAGAAACTCTCAAGTGCCAAAAGACTTAACACATCTTGGATGCATGGGTGAAAATTCATACAAAGAAGATGAAAATACCAACAAGAAGGTTGAAGAAAGAGCTACATAGACAGTTGATGAGAAGTGGACCAAGATACCAGAAAGAAGGAATGATTACAAAAGAGATGAATATCCAAGAATTCCTCCTACCTTCAGGAATCAAGGAAGCTTCAATCAGTATGAAGGAAACTACAGAAGAATAGATCATGAACCCATATGGACTACATNACAAAGAAGCCCACTTACTCCAAGGTATCAAAATTTCTTTCTTGGTCATTGTTATACTTGCAAAAATTTTGGACATAAGGCAATTAATTGCAAAATCAATGAAAGGAACAAATATGCAAGAAACATGAATGGCGTAAACATAAGATATGGAAATAATCGTGGATTTGTCAACAGAAGTTATAATTCATTTTACCCGTGTTGGAGCATAACCCTAACTTACATTAGTTTATACCTAGCTTAGACTCCTAGATATTGGTTAATACATTCATTTACACTTTATTTCACCTAATTTGGCCACATAGAGAAGAAGGGTACCTCATCCTTAGATTTTAGGGAAAACTGCTAATTTTAGATCAAGACTCAACTCCCGGTTCTTGATTTTCTCGATTTATTCTTGATTTTCTTGACTTATTCATCATTTATTCCAACTCCTTCATGCAAAAACTCATCTATTATTGGGGAATGTGCACCTCCTCTTTGAGTGAGATATTTATTCCTTAAGTAATGATTTTTGTCATTACTATTATTAGTAACTACTATTTCGGGTCAGTTAAGTGAGTTGGAACTACTTATATTGTCAGTTAAGTGAGATTAAGTGAGCTAATGCACATCACTTGAATCTTGTGGACATTAATGAGTGTGTGACATGTATCTTTAGTGGTCTAGGTCTGTAACAACCTCCTCATTACGACGACAACCTCTTATAACAAGTTCAAAATTTTATTTTATTTTTGTGTGTGCGTGTGTACAAGGGTAACAAGACATTATACTCTGCGCCGCCACATGATGACGAATCATGACACATACAACTGCGATATCAACATAAAGATCTAAGACGTACATCAACATCTACCAGAAATGAACAACAATCAACTTACAAATTAAAAGATTGACTACCCACCTGTCCCGCCCTGCAATGGTTAGGACCTCCAAGACACATAAGAAATTCTCAAGCCCAGGTTCGCATCGATTTTAACCATTTAAGGTCTTAGGGCTGGCGACTGTTCTAAGGAACATGGAGGTGTCTACATCTCGCCCGACACAAACCAGATCAACTAAATATGCTAAATCAACAAACATCAAGGATGATCATTGTGTGATAAAGTTATATAAATCAACACACAATGTAAGAATTCCACGATGCAAGAGAATTTGATTATGAAATCCATCATGAACGACATAAGTGCGAGCGAAATGAAAACAACTTTATTTAAATCAAGAAGCAAGGGTAGTCATCTACTTTACGTCAAGGCACGGATTAATCAATTCATTAATTCAACTGTAGCTAACATTTCTAATGGAAGATGAAATGACTACACACATTCCCGCCATACTTATCATGGTGCCAAATAAAATAATCCGTTATGATTAATCAATCCATTACACAATATAAAAAGAAAACAATTGAGAAAAAGGAAATACATGAAGAATAGCAAGGAACACAAGGGCATAACCACCATTTTGAATTGTCGTAAAACTCTTCTAAATAAGATTAGTAACTTGATATATTTGAAAATTATAAGGTGTTACTATTAGTATTCATTCACACTATAGAAAGTATATTTTTTTAAGTTGGACAAAATTTGGCAGTAAAATTGAAATAACAATTTTGAATAAATAATAATAAAAATAACAATTTGAATAAATAATAATAAAAATAACAATTTGGATAAATAATAATTTGGATAATTCCTTTCTCAAGTTGATAGAATCGATGTTGGTCTAACTTTGATTCTGAGGATTAGTACTTGTAAATGAACTTCTCACCCTCGTTTCGATCAAGTAAATTCACACTGCAAATTGAGGATAGAGAGATGTGATTTAACTTATTCCATATTCATTACTGGAGAAGACATATCACTACATGTCTTACTATTAGGAAGGTAATAACTTACTATAGGACAGAGTATAATATAATTAAGGATCTCAATGGAAAAGGCAAAAGCTTCAATTGAATAACCCTAAAATAACTGTAATAAATACTCGAATGGTTTAATCAATGAGAATAGTTATGGCCTGGGTGCAATTCGATTGGTCTTATGCTCCATCTCCATCATGATGGATTTCTAAATAGTAAATCTGAAATAAAGAAGACCATACTTTGAATATGGACATATATAAAATTTTCTTTCCATTAAACATTTGTCTTCCTTACATTATGCATGCATGTCAACACAATAAGCGTTGTAACCCATCATTCATTTTAGGGAAAAACCTGTCAATAATAAAGAGGAAAAGAAGCAATGCAACCAGACCCGATGCCTGCGCCACTCGCAGAGGTAAATTACTATCGCCCATACCTAGACGCGACCTGACAAATCTAGACACGAATTTGGTAGAGAAAAAGGTTGTACAGCCATGGTTAAATTTTGCCTTATCCTGGAAATGCCTCATGCCACACCGTGCGCATATTTGTCCTAACATTGCATGACTTCCAGAAATTTGACCATTCTAAACATAAATGCGTTACAGTCATGTAATTTCTAAACATAAAAATGCATCTCAAACATGTAATTTTAGTCAAAAATCTCAGATATGTAAATTCTAGACATCGAGGCATTACCATCAATTCCAAACTTAATTTACATTCCATAACAGTCCCAACGCAAAGGTTACATCACATAGAATTACATTACAAAGTATCTAAGAAAAAATTTACTTTACATAACCTTGCGTGGCTTAATTTCTAAACCCAAGATGCATTTTAGAGGTTTTGCCCCATTTTAAATAACCCAGATGCTAAAAAAGAAATGGATCAGAGTTCTGGTTTGGTCAAAATTTAAGAACAGACAGCCCAAAAAAACTATGAATAGTAACTAAGATTACTCCAGAATTAACCCACTCCATTTTTTTTATGCCTCCAATTTATATTTGACTTTTTAAATCAACCTTGAACTTTGATTTTAAGTTAGGTAAAATAGAGCAAAGTCAACTGTTTACCTTGTTTCTGTTTACTTTATTCCTGTTTTTGGGATGTCCCTAACTGACAGATGAATCCAAGTTTACACTTGATTTTTTTTTAAATCGGTACGCCCAATTTTATACCTGGAATTTTTTATTCGTTTACCTGATTTTTAATCGCTTTAGATGGTTAATAGTGCCCGCAAATTGCCGCAGAGTTAAGTATTCATATTTTTGGGCTTCATGAAACTATACCTGATTTTTAATCCAATTATGTAGTTAACAGATTCAGTGATTTGTAGTAGATTTCGACTTGACTGTAGATTGTTATGGTGTTGCGATATCTATAAGTATATTAGATAGTTAGTAGCATTCAATAGCCAGAGTTATACTCGGTTAGCGTAGAAATTCTTTCATCGATCTTTCAATCCTCAGGCAATAAGATAATAGTAGTACTCACTTACTACTGGAGGTGTTTCATTTGACTCGAATATTATATAGAAATATGGTTATTTACCAACATTTTATCATGAGGTTCTTCAATAGCTTAATAGTTGTTTTTCATACACAAGAAACATGTAGAATATAAATTGTACACGATCTGCAACACTAATACTTGTCACATGAGAAATTTAAATAAAAACGACAGTTACAACAATTAAAATTATAATCGCTGAGTAAATAAATAAAAATAGCCATTAATCCATTTACCACCGATATTATGATCCCAACATAAATCATAATGAATTCTATTCTACCAAATAAGAAAAATCATATCGTTGCCTTATCGCCCGCCTCGAATGATGACCACGTGCTCCGTGTCGCTCCTGCTCGCCGACCGTTGAGACCTCATCGGTAACTCTTAGCCAATGCTAGGGGTACTCTGCTTCCCCCTTAGCCCCCCGAACCACAAAGGAGCCACACACTATCCATATGGTACGTCTAGCTCCCAGCTCGTCTCGCAAGGCCAAGCTACCACTCCTATCTGAGCTGGAAATCCCAACTCCTCACAAGTAAATTAGTCAAGTCACTAATCCGGTAGCGTAATTTTACGCTAACAGATGATCCCCTTGTTCCTTCTCCTTCCTATCCTTTATAGAGTTTTAGAACTTCCAAATTTTCCCTAAATCTCTTTTAATTTAAGTTTTAATAAAAATCTTCTAGAAATTCTCCTTCGTACAAATGTCATTCATCCCCCACATTCCTCCAATAATTCTTTTCTTTAATTTATTAACTTGTCTTATTTCCCTCACCCACCTAGAGTTACTCCTATTTTTACTCCTAGGTGTCCCTAGATTCCCTTACAGGTTTTAAATACTTTCCCTAAAATGAAGTTGTTAATTTAGTTCAATTTAGAAGGTTCTTAATTGCAGATTCTTTACTAAGTTGACCTCACTTTTTACCATAAGTTCCCCTCTTTCCCTTTTTAAGTTACCTCCATTCCCTAGTTTCCTAAATGTTATAATTTCTCTCTTTCCCCTTTTTATTAGAGCTAAAAACAACAGTTGCAATTTAACCCCTTTTTCCCTTTTATTAATAATTCAACATATTTTTTAAACTATCAAAGATTAAAAATAATTAATTTCTTCTTTATATTTTATATCCACATCTTTTAATTAATTTCTTACTCTCCTCATTTTACCCCCAAAATTTATGAAGACCAAAATTATTACTTAAAGGGTTTTTATTTTAAATTTTTAGAGATGTTTTCTCAAGGGTAGACAAAATTTTACCCCTAGCAAAGTTTCAGACTTAGGACTTAGATTCTGAACTGGGCAACATTTAATTAGGGGAGTTGTTTTAAAATTTCTTAATGTGTTAAATGTCTTAGGGCCATCTAGGTTTGTTCCTTTATCATCATCATCGCGACGTGCCCTTCAGGACGCACTATGTGCTCCAAGGGTGCCACTCGCCTCTTGTGTTTCTTTTGCACAACGTGACCTTCAGGATGCACCATGTGCTCCAAGGGTGCCACTCGCCTCTTTGTTTCTTTTGTGTGATGTGCCCTTCAGGATGCACCACGTGCTCCAAGGGTGCCACTCGCTTCTTGATTGATTGGTAGACATCAATAACCCCTGGAGTCAACACTCCACCAGGTGAACTTGTGGGAGACTAAGGGCCTCTAAGGAATAAGGCCCCTATCTTATTGCGTGCCCCTTAGAATCATCACGAGTGACTGTCGCAGTCTACCCTAGTGGCATCGTGGGTCCTCTCGAACTAGGTAATCGTTAACCTACAGTTTGAGCCACGACAGGAGTGCTAGTAGGTTGTGGCAAGGCTGTTGTCCACACCTCTCCCTCAACCTCTCTGGTAGTCGTGTGTGTGGCCCCTTTACTCCATATGTGAGTCTGGTCGGCAAGCTATCGTCAGCCTGCATCATCAACAATCATGTCAGACATGTCCACATCATATCATCTAATCAAATGTACTAAAATCATAGAAAAACAATCAAACCCCAATAGCACACTCCCTGACTCGATATGGAGTCCAAGGGTTTCGTCGATGCCTCTGCATCCTCAAGGTCCAAAACCCTGAACACTTAGTAAAACCGAGTCAATAGCACATGTCTATGTCAATGCACTGAAAAATCATGTCATATATCATAACGCATCATAATAAAGGACAAATGTTTTAATATCATAATAGTCTGGATCACTTGTGAGAAAGTGTCCTCAAAGAATATTTTTTCTCAGTGCGCCAGAGCGGGATGTTACAAGGTCGAACTATGTGGTCTCCCTTAGCTTATGACACCTATTTTAGCTATTTGTAGATTTTTTTTTACTAGAATTTCTATGTTGGAAATTCTATATATTCACCTCCTCTCTTCTTTTTGAGGATGGTTGCTCATGTATATTCATTTTTTATTAATATAATTCTCTGATTTATGGAGAAAAAACTTTCTCTCATCTCTTGAATATCAGCAAATTGCATGTGTTCAATTTAACTAGAATTCTAGATCTATTGGGGTTTTTGTAGGAATTCTACATGGTATCAGAGCTAGATTGAATCTAGTGGATTGTACACGATTTTATTTGTACATATAGATCATCAGGAGGTGCAGCAAGCAACAATGGATCATATTTCTCATCCCACAAAACTCACTCTAAATCCTTTCAATTACTTCGAATGGAAGATAGAGATCTCTCTGCTCCTCCGAAGCAAAGGGCTTTATCGGGTAACAATGGGAACGGAGAAAGAACTGACTGTTGCAGTAGAGAAGATAAAGTATTTCAATAAATCAGGTGAAGCAATTGGGATTATATGCCTATCAATTTCCATATATCTCCTATTTCATGTCAGTAGAGCCACTACTCTCGATGTGGTCTGGACCACATTGGAAGGACTATTTGGCAAGCAGAATGCAATGAGAGTGCATCAACTGGAGAATGTACTCATATCCCTAAGTCCAATTAATTTCAGCAACCTGAAAGAATTATTCACCAATTTCAAATCCTTCCTCATTGAACTTAATTCATGTGGAGTCACGAAAGAGGAAGAACAACTCATCCTTTCAATTCTCTCGAAACTAGGCCCTGAATATTCCGTATTTGTCATCTTTTCAAGCATCTAAATTGACTCAGGAAAAATGGAAAATGCCTCCATTGAATGATTTCATTGCAGCATTGAATAAATATAAAGCTAAGTTATTCCAAATGGATGCCATCAAGTGCTCCAAGAACCAAGCACTTGTGGCTACTAATGCTCCAAAGAGCAGTGGAAAAGACAAGAAAAAAGGAATGGGTAAATTTCCTGAATCGAAGAAGGAGAGATCTGCAGAATCTTCAGATAACTCTTCTGAGACTAAGGGTAAGAAGAATAAGGAAAGAAAACTTTGCAGCTACTATTCCAAATGTTTTCATCTCGAAGAAAATTGCACGATGAAGACTATCGATGAGATGGCTAAGCAATTGCAGCAACACAATCTCACTGTGCCTGAAAATGCAAAGAAGAAAGATGATAACAGAATGGGAGGGAGAGCACGAGATGGTCATGCCTTAATGGCCATCACATCCACTCCATCATATTTGATACTTGATTCATGTGCATCAAACGATGTGGCTACATCAAAAGATGAATTTTCCTCCATCGAAGAAAGCACTAGATCCCCAATTTACTTGGGAGATGCCACACCCACAAAGGTGTGCGGAGAAGGAATTGTTGATCTTGAAGGGGGATGCTTCACAAATGTGATTCATGTTCCCTCTCTGTCCATAAATATTCTCTTGATATATCATATCACTCATTCCAGCTCTGGAAGGAAGGTGGAGTTCACTTCAGACTTCACAGTGATTACCGACATTTCCACAGGCTCACAGCTTGCACATGGAATTGCAGATCACGGTTCTCATTTGTATTTCTTCTCCCACTTTATTCCTAAATATATTACCATTGTATTTCTGTAAAAATATAATGATATCAGTAGGTTATGGAATGAAATATTTGGCCATCTAAACTATAATTACTTGCATCAACTCAGCAAGGAAAACATGGTAGAAGGATTGCCAGCTATTAAATTCACAAGCGGTGTATGTCAAGGATGAATTCTTAGCAAGCATCCAAAGAAAAAGTTTGACAAAGGGAAGGCACAGAGAGCTTCTTCACCTATTGGGCTGATTCAAAATGACATCATGGGCCCATTCCTGCAGCCTTCAATCAATAAGGCTCGATATGTACTCACCTTCATAGATGATTTCTCTCGCTTTACTTGGGTATTTTTTTTGAAATTAAAATCGGAAGTATTTGAACAACTTATAGAATTTAAAGCACTTGCTGAGAATGAGTCTGGGTGTAATATTAAGATACTCCGTACTGCTAATGGGGGGGGAGTATGTAAACAAATATGTGCAACAACTTTGTATTGATGCAGGTATACAACTACAACACACAGTGCCATATACACCACAACAGAACGGTGTTGTGGAGAGGAAAAACCGGTCCTTAAAAGAGATGGAAATTTGTACTCTATAGTCAAAATAATTAGCTCCAAAGCTATGGGCTAAAGCTATTAATTGTGCAGCGACACCACTCCTTTTGAATGTTGGACCAGTAAGAAACTGAAAGTGTCGCACTTTCGTATTTTTGGTTCACGAGCATGGGCTCACATTCCGACAAATAAGAGGAAGGATTTGGAGCCTCAAAGTGTTGAATGCATATTTTTTGGATATCCTAAAGGTGTCAAAGGATATATATTTCTAGACTCTCACACTGAAAAGTTCATTCTAGCTCAAAGTGTGAAGTTTGAAGAAGAATCATTGCATGGTTTTTCAAGAGACCCTGTCGAGGAACCGCTTGTTGTCACTGATGAGGAGGAGTCAGAAACTTCTTCAATCACTTCAGAGCAACCTTTTGGGTCTGATATAGAGGATGAGGAGAATTTCATGGCTTCTCCAACTCATTTTCCAACTTGGGCAGAGAAAACCCTGCAAGATGCGGGTGAACTAGTCGGTGATCCTGCGGATACAAGAAGAACTAGATCACAGTTTTTTGGGGCTCCTCAAGCCCTGGATGCCACAGAACCTTTGCTTCCCATACATTTCTATATGTCACTTGGTTCAGATCAAAATTCACACTTTGAGGCTACTAGAAACCCACTTTGGGAGGCTGCCATGGATGAAGAGTACTCTGCTCTTATGGACAACAACACATGGGACTTGGTTCCACTTCCAAAAGGAATCAATCTTATTCGATGTCGATGGATATATCAAAAAAATATTTCTGCATATGGTGAGATCACAAAGTACAAATCTCGACTTGTCGCAAAAGGATACTCACAGGTACATGGCATAGACTACACAAAGACATTTGCACCTGTTGCAAAAATGGACTCCATTCGACTAGTTTTGGCCATTGTCGCTTCTCGCAGATGGGAAGTTCATCACATGCATTACATCTGCGATCTGATTTGTGACAGAGCCATTTCATTGTAGTACTACCCCACAGAGCAGCAGGTTGCAGACATCTTCACCAAGTCCTTCACTGAAAAGAAATTTTCAGAATTGAGAGCTATGCTTGGAGTGGTGGAGACAACTAAGTAGGTCACTTTTGGCCACTCAACATTTTTTTTCCTCTTTTGAGGGGGGGGGGGTTTCCCATGAGGTTTTCCCTCTTTCCTCTTTTCATGAGGAATTTTTTTATGTAATGAGTACCTAAAATGGCCAAGTTGTCGGGACTCAAAATTTTTTGTCATTACAGTTAGGCTTAAGGGGGGGTGTTGGAGCATAACCCTAACTTACATTAGTTTATATGTAGCTTAAAATCCTAGATCTTGGTTAATACATTCATTTACACTTTATTTCACCTAATTTGGCCACATAGAGAAGAAGGGCGCCTCATCCTTAGATTTTAGGGAAAACTGCTAATTTTAGATCAAGACTCAACTCCCGGTTCTTGATTTTCTCGATTGATTCTTGATTT
Source organism: Picea engelmannii (assembly GCA_009831015.1). Lineage (NCBI taxonomy): Eukaryota > Viridiplantae > Streptophyta > Pinopsida > Pinales > Pinaceae > Picea > Picea engelmannii. The sequence goes on along the minus strand of ML782912.1, from coordinate 311,383 downwards.
TCTTGATTTATTCATCATTTATTCCAACTCCCCAATAAAAAAACTCATATATTATTGGGGAATGTGCACCTCCTCTTTGAGTGAGATATTTATTCCTTAATTAATGATTTTTGCGGTTACTATTATTAGTAACTATTATTTCAGGTCAGTTAAGTGAGTTGGAACTACTTCTCCTGTCAGTTAAGTGAGCTTAAGTGAGATAATGCGCATCACTTGACTCTTGTGTACATTAATGAGTGTGTGAAATGTATATTTAGTGGTCTAGGTCTAACTATGTGGTATCCCTTAGCTTATGACACCTATTTTAGCTATTTCTAGCTTTTTTTTTACTAGAATTTCTATGTTGGAAATTCTATATATTCACCTCCTCTCTTCTTTTTGAGGATGGTTGCTCATGTATATTCATTTTTTATTAATATAATTCTCTGATTTATGGATCAAAAACTTTCTCTCATCTCTTGAATATCATCAAATTGCATGTGTTCAATTTAACTAGAATTCTAGATCTATTGGGGTTTCTACAAGAATTCTACAACCCGTTGATGGAAAAAAATATGGTATGCTACAAATGAAATTATCTTGGTCACAAAGCATGAGATTGCAGATATATGAATGAAGATGTCCCTATGCCAACCACAGTATGGATAAGGAAAGAGATTCCAAACATTGAAGATTGTCGAATAGCATTGACCGCTAAAGAATGTAAAGAAGAAGATGAATGGTACATAGATAGTGGATGTTCTTCACACATGACCGAGGATCAAGACAAATTCATCATATTGAAGAGAAAGGATGGAAATGTTGCATTTGGAGATGACTCATCTGTCAAAATACTTGGATAAGGTGTAGTAGAGCTTGGAAGAAAAAATGTAAAAGAAAAGAATGTTCTATTGGTTGAAGACTTGAATCATAATCTACTCAGTGTTAGTAAAATGTGTGATCAAGGATACACTCTTACGTTTGATTCCAAAAAATATAAAATCAGAGAAAACAAATCAGGAAGATTGGTTGCAATTACAACAAGAAGACCAAACAACATATACATCCTATACATGAAGAAGAGAGAGAAGACAGAATCCACACAAAAGGATTCTCAGGAAGAAAATGTCCCAAAGACCAAAAATAAGGATGAAGTATTATTGAGTGCCACATGTTCAGGGGGAGCAACCCCAAAGAAGAGAGTTGCATTTTTCCATTAAACTTAGGGGGAGCATCCCTAACCTTTTCCATTGATGTCAAAGGGGGAGAGAAATTGGGATCATGATGATAGGGGGAGAATGAGTGTTGCCATCAATGAAAAAGTGGGAGATTGTTGGAAGATTGGTTATTGTCATTGATGTCAACCCTAGTCACGGGTTTTGGACCGCAAGATTGATAAAGGTATTTGGACATGAAGGAAAATGCACATGCATATACAAAACCCATGAATGGATAGTATACATCATGTTGTTTTTGGTGGCATGTGGCATGTCACGTGGATCCTCATGGTTGAGGAGAAATGAATTTTTGAAGATGACAAAGTGAATTGAAAAAGGAAGTACATGTAGGCCCTGAAAATAATTAAAGAAAAGAGTTACAAAATAAGAAAGTGTCAGGTCAACCCTAATGTTAAACGGAAGTGACATAAATGGTATAAATAAAAATCATTATTCATTCATTTGATACAATTCAAATTTCAGATGTAATAAGAAGATAAGAAGGTTGTATTTCAAGGGAGGATGAAGTTTTTTGGTGATGTGTTCTAAGGTATGTTATTTTCAGGTCATCTTACCATTTTTTCTATAACGTTTTTTTCTAGAATGATTCATATGGTGAAATAACTATGGTATTGAGAAGACATATCAAGGTACCTCTGGTAAAAATTTCAGCTCTTGATTCACTATAAATATGGAGATACACTCTATGGAAGATAGGGTTTGTGACCAGTCCTGAAGCTAGTCAATAAACAAGTGTTCCGAATAAAACAATCATAACTTTTTCATAAAGAATCCAAATGAAGTGGGACCACTTCCATTGGAAATAGAACGAACTTTTTTTTCTTGTATGTGAGTTTCAGAATCATATGTTAAATATTGAGTGCAGGGCATGATGTACAAGTTGGGTCTTCTGAACAAACCAGAATTGAATAAAGTCTACCATTCTTTCTATAACCTCTTTCTGGGCAGGATTCAAGGAGTGAAAATTGGAGGAGTTTCATAGAATACATTGAGTAATATTATCTACAGGATCAGAGTACTCCAAGAATTGAAGAATTGTAGAAATTGAAGAAGTCTCAGGAAGCATTATCAGGTTCTATGTGATGATTGGTAGATGGTGATGATTTAATGTAAAGTTTTATTATCTCTCATATATTCTTGTGTGGAAGGAAGGGGCAAGGATGGAGAGTTCAACTCTCCCTTGATATTGGAGGATTGTATCTTCCTCTTGGAGGTTTATCCCTCCCTCTACATTTGGAAGTTGTAGCTACCTTTGGAAGTCATTACTTCTCTTGAACAATAAACTATTGATTATTTATCATATATTGTACATGGTGTATTATGGTGTATTGGTGTAACTCTTATACTATTGTTCATTGATCATTTGATATAGTTGAATGGTTTAAGTATAAGTTGAAAAAGGTTTTAAATTGTACTTGATACTGATTCACCCCCCTCTCAGTATCAACAGTCGTTCACTTTAGGATTGTTCTTCCTTTACAGGTGTTACATCTCTGGAGGCCGGGTATTGAAAACGGAAGGTAAGAACCTACGTAGGTGACAAGTAAAATGTTTGTGCCAACACCTACCTTTGGCTGATGCATAGAGGTTGTTTTTAGGATATATTTAGAGCCCAACATTTTGGCGTCGTTTCTAGGGAAGCACTATGGATTGGAGTTTAGATTTATTTTTCATGCAACTATGATTAGACATGCTCCTAACTCTGAGGTGACATATGGGTAAGGACATGTAGCATAGTGTAAATTTCAATTCCTACAAGTGTGGTAGTTTAAATTTCTTTTTCATGCAAGTGTAATTAGACATGCTCCTAACTTTGAGGTGACATATGGGTAAGGACATGTAGGGTAGTGTAAATTTCAATTCTTGCAAGTGTGGTAGTTTAAATTTCTTTTTCATGCAAGTGTGATTAGACATGCTCCTAACTCTAAGGTGACATATGGGTAAGGACATGTAGGGTAGTGTAAATTTCAATTCCTGCAAGTTAGTGTAAATTTCAATTCTACAAGAGTGATCTACATGTGTTGGTTCTAAGGGTCATAGAGTTGTTTTAGTGTAGATTCCTCACAGTCCCTACCAACTATCAGGAATGTTTTAATTTCCGCAACTGTGAAGAGTAATTATTTTCCAATTCAGTAAAAGTGCTTTTATTCAATTTTTTTTTCATTTCGGTTTTGGGTGTTGTAAGAATCATTTTTTTTAACATGGTTTAACAATGAGTTTAAGCTTGGAACAACTCACTCAAGTCCTATCAAAAGTCGGGATCGCCTCTTCTCTGGAAGAGGAGATCTTGACAGTAGTTGGAAGCTTAATTACTCCTCTAGAGGCAAACAAAGAATCAACATACGAAGAATCATGCATATTTAATAAAGAACAATTAGGCAAGCAGGAGGTTGAGGAGGATAGCGAGAAGTTGCAGCATGATCTGAGTAAGACAAATTATGCCTATGAAATCCTGATCGAATGTTGGTTTCAAGTAAGTACTAGTTAGTTCCACTTAGTTTTCCTTTTTATTTTGTTAATTTAGAACTTCAACAACTAATTTCACACGCTCATACATATTCTCGATTGTCAATTGCTAAATTGAAAGATAACATTTTTTATTAATGTTGTGTGCATGGCTACATTGTTTCTTTGATTATACGTAACTACTTTCTCATTTCTAATTAGTGTAGTAGAGGTAGGATTTTGTTTTCAAGTTTTTTATTTTTTTCGAATAAGTATGCTCTCTGTCGCGCTACGTGCGATCGCGAGGATCAGAAAATAGGATGACTGACTAATAGATTTCGGGAATATCAATTAATTGACAAAAAGAAAATTTTGCCTAATCTATTTTTTATCTTCCATTTGCTCATAAATTTATTTATTTTTTCAATCTTGCAAAATAAATTTTTATTTTAGTCTTTAATTAAAAAATATATATATATAACAGAAGAAATAAATGAAAAGTTGTGCATCCTCCATCTGCAATAAAAGAGTAATTACATTTAAAAATAAATAAATAAAATAAATCATAATAATAATAAAAATAAAAATAAATAATAATGTAAATGAATAAGGTTTGCAATTCATACAAGATAAGAGTTGCGTAGAAACTCCAAGCTGAAACAATAGTTGAAACAACTTCATGAATTCACTCTTCTTGTTCTAAACTTCAACCTGGTTTGCACGCCATGTTTTTTTTCCTTTGTTTCTTATCCTATAGACACCTGGAAATAACCCTGCAAGAAAACAAAAATATCATGAATGCACAGAAACCATGCATAAACCTGATCGAACAAATAAGCAATTTGCAAATTCTAAATCTGTTATAGCAAGCCAAATATTTTCCATATAACCTCTACCTTTGTGCCCAATATCTTCTTTGACTCTTCTTTGTGGATGCGGTAAACTGCCTTTTGTCTACCTGATACATTCATTGATGAAAAGTCAAGGCAAACAACTTATGGAAGCAAATGGTGCTCTCACCAGTCTCATTTTTTTTTGCCTATCTAAAAGTGCAGTCATATTGGTTGAAAGTGAAAGGTTTATGGAGAACATTTGTGGGTATCTAAAGATATCCTCCTAATATTAAAACATCCTAGGGGATCATTGTGCATCACAACATTTTTTTATGGCCTTCATTATGAGCATGTTCGTTGTATTCACTTTTGCTACAGATGGTAAAAAAAATAAAACGAAAAGGTCAAACGGAAAGCAGCAAAGAGGAATGAAGGCGATTATCATCTCCAACAATGCATGAACATTATTTAATGTAATTTCTGCCAGATGACATCCACTCGTACGTTCGAAGAGAATACATAGATTTTTGTCGGAGGTTGTGAGACTAAGTCTGATTTGATTGTATCGATTTGAGTTGCAGCGATCTACTTCTACATTGGTGATATTATTGCCAGACCATCAGCCTCCACGTCATATCTAAAATCAGGGATTTCGATCTGGTTAAAATGCATAACTAGACATTATTATGGTCCATAAATTCCGAAAAGCTTAGCCAGTTGCCATGAAATTCAAATCGATTTAAAAAGCATATTATTGACTGGCGTGATCTAAGGTAATGAGGAATCTTAGTTTAGAAACTTATCAGGTTCCTTTCAAATTTCATTCTTTTCCTCTGTTTGCATCTGACATTCATGCCGATATGCTTCATATTCGACATGGGGAATCATTGGCTGTAAATTTTCATTTATTGCTCCATCATATACCTGATGAGAGTGTGAGTATAAGTAACCAACAAGATCGTCTTATAAGAATGGTCAAAGGCTTGGCTCCAACTATTGTAATGTTGGTAGAGAAAGAATCTAATACTAATACTTCTCATTTCTTTCCAAGGTCCCTGGAGACTTTGAGATCTTACATTATACAAATTCATTACTACAAGTCATCAATCTTATGGGGCCGACATTGAATTTTGTGTTCATGTGGTGATGGATTTCCTAAAGAAAGAACTAGAGATAAAGCAATAGTGAGTGGATTCTGATTTTGGGGAATGAAATTTCGTGAAGCTGTCAGAGGTCGAGCAGAGAGAGCTTGACAGAATCTACAAGAAAGAGCATAAGTTGAATACATGAGACTCATCACCGTATAATATTATGTTGTGATACCTTAGCTTTCTTTAATTGGGGTGGATATATCTCTCTCTCAAAAGAAGAGCTAGACTGTCAACTTACATGATGAAGCTGAAAAGATAGATCAACTACTTAAGTGCTCGAATTGGCTGGTATCAAGGATAAATCTAATGAATATATGTCAATTATTTGGTTGCAGAGAACGATGTTGTCTTTTCTATTGAATTCGATGTGTAGGTCTCGGACATAACATACAAAATGAGGCACTTCTAATTAGATGTGCCGTCTAATATTCAGAATGCATTGCAGTCATTGGGATGGAGTGGATGATCAAAGTCCCCTACCCCAAATGAAAATAGTGGGTGGTGCAAATGGAATACACGCCCGGCCCGAGTACCTGTTCCAATCTGGTCTGATTGGGTGCATATTTGTATTTGGGTTGAGAAACATCTACAAGTTCAATGTTAGACTTAGAATTTGAGCAATCTTCAAGGCAACCTTCCACTGCCCTTAGTCAAGAAGATTCAGACTTGGCCCTTGCGTGGGCTTTGCAAGAACTGGCGTATATGCCCATTGGTTGATGATGACCATGAAGAGGTTGATTCATATTTATTTGAAAGTGATGAAGCATATGCCAGGGCACTTCAGGAAGCTAAAGACCATTATTGACAGCTCAAATGATGGCTTTGGCTGGCATTAATGACCGAGAGGAGGATGACAATGAAGACAATGATATCACTTCACCGGATGCAAGACGTAGATCCTGACAATATGTTGTATGAGAAACACAGACGCAGAATGGATGTCGATCCTGTATGAGAAATGCAGACGGAGAATGGATGTTGAGCGCTACAAATTTATTCTATCCGTTGGGGCATTCATGGTGACGCCCAGGTATAAAAAAAATGAGAATCAACCAACATTATTCTTTTGTTTTGTTTTATAATAACAAAAAAAAAAAAATCTTTTCTTTTATTTTGTTTTTTTCTTATTTAAAAAAATCACAATAAAAACAAAAAAAAATATTTGTTTTAAAACATGAAAAATAAAACTCTTTAGTAAATGGACATTTCAAATAAATTCTTGAAAATACTATCAAAGTATTGTTTTTTTATGTAAAATTATTTCTTGGAGTCACTTAAGCAAGCAATCGACGATGATACAAATGCTCGCGCAATGACCATGACAAGAGGTATAAAACGCATTTTATTTACTTTGTCACATTTTTCCTTCTTTCAGCATGTTCTATTTTTCTTCGAACATCTCACAAGTTTTCATGCAGGATTTGTACTAAGTTTTTTCAGGTGCGCGGTCGATCGCATCCTGCTGCTGAAGTGATTTTCAAAATCACAAAAACTTTTGAAAAAAAAAACTTATCTTATTGACTGCTTGAAGGAGATGATTCTCGTCTTAAACATCATGGTGTTTGTTGTTACACAACGACCATTCATTAAACCCATTTTCATCATAAATGTCTTCCTCCATTTCTCCTTCAAAGTAGACTGGTCATCCCTGTGTTGAAGCCCATATTCCGTTGCCTTATCCTTCATGACTTCTCACATGCCTATATTTATGTGTCACATACATCTCTTTATCTTTTTCAGTTTAGTTTTCCTTGTCAATCAAACTATCCATCTCCCTTTCCTTGACTACATTTCCTTGCCATACACATTGTTATGATTGAGATCTTTTCATTTATATTCCTACCACTCTTTTTAACCAAACTCGCGTTGACTGATGTGGGATTCCTTAAGGCCCACCTTTACACAAGTCTTTCCCCATCAACCTCAACACCTTATCTAGGATATAGACTAGAGTCCATTTTTGAGTACCTGGAGACTTGCATGCCTTAATGGCAAGTTCTCTCACTGACAATCATGGGAATACATCAATGTCCCTTGATTGTTAAATCTTTCACATGGCTCAACATCAACTCATTCATTGAAACTTCGCAAGATGTACTCAGGTACCTTGGCACTCATTGACATCAATGATGAGTTGCCTCGCATTGGTTAATGGTATTCATCATTTGTCAGTAATCCAATGACTTCTCTTCATGCTCGACACGGACACATCCATTCGCATGATTAGAATTGTACCATCAGGTTTAGCAACGGGTGAAGACTATACACTTTTCATGACTCTATTAGTAGTTACAGTAGCATGACTACAGCTATCTGAGAGTACTACAGTTCCACTTTCACACTTTCTCTTTTCCATGATTCATTCAATAGCAGTCCAGATCCCTCCACTTCACATTCTTTGATCCATCCAACAACAGTCGTAGCTACAACAGTAGTCACTTTTCACATGATCCTGTAGAAGCGACATCTTCCATTCTCTAGCAGTCACATCAGTCATATTCCTATTGCATAGTTCATCAACATTTTGGGTAAGTGGAGGTATGTTATTTTCTAAACTTTAATCATGTAATTCCTCAACTGCTAGCAATGAATAATTTGGAAAATTCCTTCACCAAGTTCCCTTTCCTTTTCACTTCTATAACTTATGCCACGTTTCATGAGGACATGCAACCAGTTCAGTTGGGGGGTAAGGGACATTATTTACTATCATCACTCCACTTTTCCACCATCATTATTCCATTTTTTTCGTCTCATTTACCATTTATAAACATTTATTTTCCAACTATACTATGTTGCACTTTGATTTATAATCATTGATATACATATTGGTATGATTCACAAATATACAAAAAAAGGGCTTTCTTATACTCAGTGATGTTTCCTTATGCACACTTATAGCATATATTTTCCAGTAAGACTATGGGAAAATTAGTATCATAACAACAAGAGAACAAAAAAATGAAATGAATGTTGTTAACACAAGAACCAACATTCTTTATATTCATGGTTGTCACACAAGAACCAACCATAAGAAAATTCTAGTTGTTACTCATGTAAATCCCATCCTGGAAACATTCATTATAATCACTCAAAGTCAGCATCCAAATGTCAAAATTTCTTGAGAATATCCATGCATGGTTGCATGAGGACATGCAACAAGTCAAGTTGGGGGGTATGTTGGGGCTCAAAAATGTCCTATTCTCATCCATCTTTCCCTTCATCATTCTTCACATTTCATCGCCCCATTAACCTTTCATGATATCATTTCCATAAATATACTTGGGTTTCACCTTATTGTTCTCCACTTTATTCATTTTAGTATTAAAAGGGAATTTTTGATTAAATGTTAGAAAATTGACATGTTTTCATATATATCTCAAATATGTGGGAGCTTTGTAATGTGTAGGAATATGTGAAGGATTAATTCAAAAGACTTATCAAATACTTCCTCCACCATTTCAATATTTGAGAAGATAATTCAAGCGCATTCCAAAGAGAAGATCATGGAGATTTGATTGGAATATCTTATCTAAGATATATGAGAGATATGTGTGAGGATTTAAAGGGATTATATTTTGTAATAATGGGAAATAGGTTGAGAGAAAAGTGGATATGTAATAATGAGATGGTTATATTATCTTCAAGGCTCTCATGTATAAAAGAGAGTGCTCTTTCTTCATGAGATTTCAGTTGTAAGTAGAGAATTAGAGTAGTCATTAATGGTAGTCATTAGGATTCGAAAGAGAAAGGGATTCTTAGCTTTGATTCATGGTTTTGGTTTTCATGCTTTTATTGTTTAGTTATGAAGATTGATTTGGTTATTGTAATAGAAGATTTCTTCATTGGCATGATATCACATATGTTGTTGTGCTATTTAACTCTTCACATGTTGTACTTGTTTTTCCTTCATGTAGTTCTCCATTTCTAGATTAATTCCTTCACGCAATTTCTCATTCCTAGATTAATTTAATTTACACAACTAGATTAATTCAATTCCAAGTTGTGTGTTAGATTAATGATTCTATTTCAGTCGTGTGTTAGATTAATGATTCTATTTCAGTCGTAGCTTAAACATTGGATTATATTATTCTCGCTTCAATCTTTCATATACTTTGCATGTGCTTCGTCAGTTTACGAACCCCGGGTTGAAAAATTAGATAGTTGGGCACATACTACAATACAATTAATTCAACACTAGTTCAGCCCAATGTAACGACTGTTTTCCTTTTGTTCCGATTGTTGTTCCTTTTGCTGGTCATGTTGTTCCTTTGAATAGAACAACTATCGTTCCCTTTACGATTGTTGTTCCTTTACAGGTGTTGTATCTCTAGAGGCTGGGTATTGAAAATGGAAGGTAAGAACCTACGTAAGCAACAAGTAAAATGCTTGGGCCAGTGCCTACCTTTGGCTGATGCATAGAGGTTGTTTTTAGGACATCTTTAGAGCCCAACATTTTGGCACTGTTGTTGGGGAAGCACGATGGATTGGAGTTTATATTTCTTTTTCATACAACTGTGATTAGACATGCTCCTAACTCGGAGGTGACATATGGGTAAGGACATGTAGCGTAGTGTAAATTTCAATTCCTACAAGTGTGGTAGTTTAAATTTATTTTTCATGCAAGTGTAATTAGACATGCTCCTAAATCTGAGGTGACATATGGGTAAGGACAGGTAGCGTAGTGTAAATTTCAATTCCTACAAGTGTGGTAGTTTAAATTTCTTTTTCATGCAAGTGTAATTAGACATGCTCCTAACTCAGAGGTGACATATGGGTAAGGACATGTAGGGTAGTGTAAATTTCAATTATTGCAAGTGTGGTAGTTTAAATTTCTTTTTCATGCAAGTGTGATTAGACATGCTCCTAACTCTGAGGTGACATATGGGTAAGGACATGTAGGGTACTATAAATTTCAATTCCTGCAAGTTAGTGTAAATTTAAATTCAGCAAGCGTGATCTACATGTGTTGGTTCTAAGGGTCATAGAGATGCTTCAATGTAGATTCCTCACTGTCCCTACCAACTATCAAGAATGTTTTAATTTCCACGACTGTGAAGAGTAATTATTTTCCATTTCAGTAAGAGTGCTTTTATTCAAGTTTTTTTCATTTCGGTTTTGGGTGCTGTAAGAATCATTTTTTTCAACATGGTTTAATAATGAGTTTAATCTTAGAACAACTCACTTAGGTACTAGCAAAAGTTGGGATCTCCTCTTCTCTGGAAGAGGAGATCTGGACAGTAGCTAGAAGCTTAATTAATCCTCCATAGGCGAGGGAAGAATCAACATATGAAGAATCATGTATATTTAATAAAGAACAATTAGGTGAGCAGGAGGTCGAGGAGGACAGTGAGAAGCTGCAGCATGATCTGAGTAAGACAAATTACGCCTATGAAAGCCTGATCAAACATTGGTTTCAAGCAAGTACTAGGTTAGTTCCACTTAGTTTTCCTTTTTATTTTGTTAATTTAGAACTTTAGAAACTAATTTCACACGCTCATATTCATTCTCGACTGTCAATTGCTAAATTGAAAGATAACATTTTTTTATTACTAGTGCATGCATGGCTACATTGGCTCTTTGATTATACGTAACTACTTTCTCATTTCTAATTAGCGTAGTGTAGGTAGGATTTTGTTTTTGAGTTTGTTTATTTTTTTTGAATAAGTATGCTCTCCTTCGTGCTTCGTGTGATTGCGAGGATCGGAAAATAGGATGATTGACTGATTGCTTTTAGGAATATCAATTAATTGACAAAAATAAAATTTCTCCTAATCTATTTTTTATCTTCCATTTGCTCATAATTTTATTTTTTTTCAAGCTTGCAAAATAAATTTTTATTTTATTCTTTAATTAAAAAAATAAAAAATAAAAAAAACATAACAAAAGAAATAAATGAAAAGTTGTGCATCCTCCATCTGCAATAAAACAGTAAGTACATTTAAAATAAATAAATAAATAAAATAAATAATAATAATAATAATAATAATGTAAATGAATAAGGTTTGCAATTCATACAAGATAAGAGCTGCGCAGAAACTCCAAGATGAAACAACTTCATGGTCACACTCTTCTTATTCTAAACTTCATCCTAGTTTGCGCGTCATGTTTTTTTTTCCTTTGTTTCTTATCCTATAGACACCTGGAAATAACCCTACAAGCAAACAAAAATATCATGAATGCACAGAAACCATGCATAAACCTAATCGAACAAATAAGAAATTTGCAAATTCTAAATCTATTATAGAAAGCCAAATATTTTCCATATAACCTCTACCTTTGTGCCCAGTATCTACTTTGACTCTGCTTTGTGGATACGGTAAACTACCTTTTGTCTACCTAGTACATTCATTGATGAAAAGTCAAGGCAAACAACTTATGGAAGAAAATGGTCCTCTCGCTAGTCTCATTTTTTTTTTTCCTATCTAAAAGTACAGTCATATTGGTTGAAAGCAAAAGGTTTATGGAGAACATTTGTGGGTATCTAAAGATATATTCCTAATCTTAAAACACCCCAGGGGATCATTGTGCATCACAACATTTTTTTATGGCCTTCATTATGAGCATGTTCATTGTATTCACTTTTTCTACAGATGAAAAAAAAAAAAGGAAAAGGTCAAACGGAAAGCAGTAGAGTGAAATGAAGGTGGTTATTAGCTCCATCAATGCATGAACATTATTTAATGCAATTTTTTATGGATGACATCCACTTGTATGTTCAAACAGAATACAGAGTTTCTTGCCGGAGGTTGCGAGACTAAATCCGATTTGATTGTATCAATTTGATTTGCAACGATCTACTTCTACATTGGTGATATTATTCCCATACTGTTAGCCTCCACATCATATCTAAAATCAAGGATTTTGATCTGGCTAAAATGCATAACTAGACATTACTATGGTCCATCAATTCCAAAAATCTTAGCCAGCTGCCATGAAATTCAAATCGATTTAAAAAGCATATTATTGACTGGCATGATATAAGGTAATGAGGAATCTCAGTTTAGAAACTTATCAAGTTCCTTTCAAATTTCATGCTTTGCCTCTATTTGTATCTGACGTTCATGTCGATATGCTTCATATTCGACCTGGGGAAGCATTGGCTGTAAATTTTCATTTATTGCTCCATCATATACCTGATGAGAGTACAAGTACAAGTAACCATCGATATCGGCTTATAAGAATGGTCAGAGGCTTGGCTCCAACTGTTGTAACGTTGGTAGAGAAAGAATCTAATACTAATACTTCCCGTTTCTTTCCAAGTTTCTTGGAGACTTTGAGTTATTACATTATACAAATTCATTACTACAAGTCATCAATCTTATGGGGCCGACATTGAATTTTTTTTTCATGTGGTGATGGATTTCCTGAAGAAAGAACTAGAGATAAAGGAATAGTGAGTGGATTCTGATTTTGGGGAATGAAATTTCGTGACGCTGTCAGAGGTCGAGCATAGAGAGCTTGATAGAATCTGAGAGAAAGAGAAGAAGTTGACTACATGAGACTCATTATCGTATAATATTATGCTGTGATACCTTAGCTTTCTTTAATTGCAGTGGATAGATCTCTTTCTCAAAGGAAGAACTAGACCTTCAACTTACATGATGAAGCCGAAAAGATAGATCAACTTCTTAAGTGCTCAAATTGGCTGGTATCAATGATAAATATGATGAATGTGTAACAATTATTTTGTTGCAAAGAACGATACTGTTTTTTCTGTTGAATTCGATGTGAAAGTATCGGATGTAGAATAAAGAACGAAGCACTTCTAATTATATGTGCCATCTAATATTCAGAATGCATTACAGTCGTTGGGATGGAGTGGATGATCAAAGTCCCCTACCCCAAATGAAAACGGTGGGCGGTACAAATGGAATACATGCCCGGCTTGAGTACCTGTTCCAATCTAATCTGATTGGGTGCATATTCATATATGGGTTGAAAAACATTTATGAGTTCAGTGTTAGACTTACCATTTGAGTAATCTTCAAGGCAACCTTCCACTGCCCTTAGTCAAGAATATTCGGACTTGGCCCTTGCGTGGGATTTGCAAGAACTGGCGTATATGCCCATTGGTTGATGGTGACCATGAAGAGGTCAATGCATCTTTATTTTAAAGTGATGAAGCATATGCCAGGGAACTTTAGGAAGCTGAAGACCGTTATTGACAGCTCAAATGATGGCTTTGGTTGGCATTAATGACCGGGAGGAGGATGACAATGAAGACAATGATAGCATTTCACCGGATACAAGACGTAGATCCTGACAATATGTTGTATGAGAAACGCAGACGCAGAATGGATGTCGATCATGTATGAGAAACGTAGACGGATAATGGATGTTGAGTGCTACAAATTTCTCCTATCCGTTAGGGCATTCATGGTGACGCCCAGGTATAAAAACAAAAAATGAGAGTCAACCGGTATTATTCTTTTTTTCTATTTTATAATAACAAAATAAATTTCTTTTCTTTTCTTTTCTTTTGTTTTTTTCTTATTTAAAAAAATCACAATAAAAACAAAAAAAAAATATTTGTTTTAAAACATGAAAAATAAAACTTAATTATTTGTTTTAAAAATATTTTTTTATAATAATCAAAAGAATTGTTTTAGTTGTTTTGTTTTCATTATAAAAAGATCACAATAAAAACAAAAAAAATTATTTGTTTTAAAACATGAAAAATAAAACTTTTTAGCAAATGGACATTTCAAATAAATTCTTGAAAACACTATCAAAGTAATGTTTTTTTACGTAAAATTATTTCTTGGAGTCACTTAAGCAAGAGATCGATGACGATACAAATGCATACGCAACGATCATGACAAGAGGTATAAAATTCATTTTATTTACTTTGTCACATTTGTCCTTCTTTCTGCATGTTCTGTTTTTCTTCGAACATCTCACAAGTTTTCATGCAGGATTTGTACTAAGTTTTTTCAGGTGCGCGGTCGATCGCATCTTGCTACTGAAGTGATTTTCAAAATCACAAAAACTTTTGAAAGAAAAAATCATGTCTTATTGATTGCTTGAAGGAGATGATTCTCGTATTAAACATCATGGTGTTTGTTGTTACACAACGACCATTCATTAAACCCATTTGCATCATGAGTGTCTTCCTCCATTTCTCCTTCAAAGTAGACTGGTCATCCATGTGTTGAAGCCCATTCGTTGCCTTATCCGTCATGAATTCGCACATGCCTATATTTCTGAGTCACATACATCTCTTTATCTTTTTCAGTTCAGTTTTCCTTGTCAATCAAACTATCCAGCTCCCTTTCCATGACTACATTGCCTTTCCATACACACTATTACGACTGAGATATTTTCATTTATAGTCCTACCACTCTTTTTATCCAAACTCCCATTGACTAATGTGGGATTCCTTAAGGCCCACCTTTCAACAAGTCTTTCCCCATCAACCTTAACACCTTATCTAGGATATAGACTAGAGTCCATTTTTGAATACCTGGAGGCTTGCATGCCTTAATGGAAAGTTCTCTCACTGACAATCATGGGAATACATCAATGCCCCTTGATTGTTAGATGATTCACATGGCTCAACATTAGCTCATTCATTTGCACTTCTCAAGATGTACTCAGGTACCTTAGCACTCATTGACATCAATGATGAGTTTCCTCACATTGGTTAACGACATTCATCATTGGTCGGTAATCCAATGACTTCTCTTCATGCTCGACACCGACACATCCATTCACATGATTAGAATTGTACCATCAGGTTTAGAAGCGGGTGAAGACTATACACTTTTCATGACTCTATCAGCAGTTACAGTAGCATGACTAATGCTATCTAAGAGTACTACAATTCCACTTTCACACTTTCTCTTTTCCGTGATTCATTCAACGGCAGTTCAGATCCCTCCACTTCACATTCTCTTATCCAACCAAGAACAGTCGCATCTACAACAGTAGTCACTTTTCACATGATCCTGCAGTAGCGACATCTTCCATGCTCTAGCAGTCACATCAGTCATATTCCTATTGCATAGTTCATCAACATTTAGGGTAAGTGGAGGTATGTTATTTTCTAAACTTTAATCATGTAATTCCTCAACTGCTAGCAATGAATAATTTGGAAAATTCCTTCACCAAGTTCCATTTCCTTTTCACTTCTATGACTTATGCCATGTTGCATGAGGACATGCAACCAATTTAGTTGGGGGGTAGGGGACATTATTTACTATCATCACTCCACTTTTCCACCATCATTATTCCATTTTTTTTGTCTCATTTACCATTTATGAACATTTCTTTTCCAAGTATACTATGTTGCACTTTGCTTTATAAGCATTGATATACATATTAGTATGATTCACAAATATACAAAAAGGGCTTTCTTATACTCAGTGATGTTTCCTTATGCACGCTTATAGCATATATTTTCCAATAAGACTATGGGCAAATTATTATCATAACAGCAAGAGAAAAAATAAATGAAATGAATGTTGTTAACACAAGAACCAACATTATTTATATTCATGGTTGTCACACAAGAACCAACCATAAGAAAATGCCAGTTGTTACTCATGTAAATCCCATCCTGGAAACATTCATTATAATCACTCAAAGCCAGCATCCAAATGTCAAAATTTCTTGAGAAGATCCATGCATGGTTGCATAAGGACATGCAACAAGTTAAGTTGGGGCATATGTTGTGGCTCAGAAATGTCCTATTCTCATCCATATTTCCCTTCATCATTCTTCACATTCCATCGCCCCATTAACCTTTCATAATATCATTTCCATAAATATACTTGGGTTTCACCTTATTGTTCTCCACTTTATTCATTTTAGTATTAAAAGGAAATTTGTGATTAAATGTTAGAAAATTGGCATGTTTTCATATATATCTCAAATATGTGTGAGCTTTGTAATGTGTAGGAATATGTGAAGGATTAATTCAAAAGAATTCTTGAATACTTCCTCCACCATTTCAATATTTGAGGAGATAATTCAAGCCCATTCCAAGGAGAAGATCATGGAGATTTGGTTGGAATATCTTATCTAAGATATATGAGAGATATGTGTAATGATTTAAAGGGATTATATTTTTTAATAATGGGAAATAGGTTGAGACAAAAGTGGATTTGTAATAATGAGATGGTTATTTTATCTTCAAGGCTCTCATGTATAAAAGAGAGTGCTCTCTCTTCATGAGATTTCAGTTGTAAGTAGAGAATTAGAGTAGGCATTAATGGTAGTCATTAGGATTCGAAAGAGAAAGGGATTATTAGCTTTGATTCATGGTTTTGGTTTTCATGCTTTTATTATTTTGTTATGAAGATTTATTTGGTTATTGTAATAGAAGATTGCTTCATTGGCATGAGCTCACATATGTTGTTGTGTTATTTAACTCTTCACATGTTTTACTTGTTTTTCCTTCATGTAGTTCTTCATTTCTAGATTAATTCCTTCACGCAATTTCTCATTCCTGGATTAATTTCATTTACGCAACTAGATTAATTCAATTCCAAGTCGTGTGTTAGATTAATGATTCTATTTCAGTCGTGTGTTAGATTAATGATTCAATTTCATTTGTAGCTTAAACATTAGATTAGATTAGTCCTGCTTCAATCTTGCATATACTTTGTGTGTGCTTCGTCAGTTTATGAACCCCGAGTTGACAAATTAGATAGTTGGGAAAATATTACAATGCAGTTAATTCAACATTAGTTTGGCCCAATGTAACGACTATTGTTCCTTTTGTTCCGATTGATGTTCCTTTTGCAGGTCGTGTTGTTCCTTTGAATACATATGGGAAGTTTTCAACCATTCACTCCAAAACCCACCTTTCCCAAGCAAGACTACTACCTTATGCTTATCTAAAATGGTTTTCATGATTCCTATTTTTTATTGTGCATCTAGATGAACCAGATCTCAAAATATTCTGATCTTTGTGACTGCTCTCCAAGGTTCTCTGCATCTTTAGAAACCAACCTCGAAAGAATTGGTTGAGAAAAAGTCAAATCTGGGCAAAAATACAACCTTGCTGCCATGTAACAGGTTTCACCAGCTAATTTTCCCTAATTCTGCCCCTTTAGCTGGTGAAAAGGAAAGCTTTCAACAGCTAACTAGCGGGTTTCAAAACCAATAAGCTGGTGAAAACCCAGAAAAACTGCCTTGGGAAAAAATCAAATTTCTCTGAATCTGCAATAAGCACCTGAGAGATTGATGGATGACTCGAGGTTGACTGAGTAGCCGAAGCATGGAGGGATGATCCAAATCGAGCCATTAAGCGTGAAAAGGGAGTCTCTTTGCCTAATTAAGAAAACTGAAAGTACTCTACCTGCTCAAAAAAAGAGCTTATTCTTCTATCAATCCCTACACTAACCAGTAGAGGCAGATTGATCAAGTAAAACTAAATTTCCAAAGCAACCAAGAAAGTAATTGACTTGTTAATATCATGTTTCATATTTTCCCAAAAGATAAAAGAAACCATAGATTGTGGTAATGCAATTTGAAAAGATGACAAGACCAACCTTCATCTGACAGAAATATTTTTGGATTTATGCTGCTCATAGACTCCAAATAGTCAGCAAAAGGGTCATCAAATTCACAAAGAAATACCTCTTTGGATTTCTGATCCAATTGTAAATTGAAAAGATGTTGAAGGCTTATTTTACTAATCTCACTATCGAATGCAGGCTGCTTGAGATCTGGACCCTTCTGCTTATCATCTTCCTCTTCATGTCTGCTGCAAACCACCTTTGTCTACAAATTCGGAAAATGTGGGTTGTCTTCAACATATACTGCAGATGCAATACTTTCACTTACTGATTGGTCAATCTGCTCATCACTTTTCAAGTCTTCATGTCTGCTATAATTTTCCTGTGTCTGCAAATATTGAAATTGAGAGATACCCTTAGGATCTGTTGTAGATTCAAAACTATCATATGCTGATATAAAAATCTGCTCATCATTTTTTAATTTTTTAAAGGAGGCAATATGATCTTGATAGCTATTATTAACCACAACTTGCATACATCTCTGATCATATCTTTTCTCATCATATCCATCTTTCTCATTTGACGTTGACATGTAAAGTACATAAGGAGAAATATAATCCTCTGGCTGTCCTTCTTGGAGATTAGACGTTTTCTGAAAATCTTGTTCCTCATGGTTGGGACAACTTCCCTTGGTTTGTAAATCCGGAAGATGAGAGTTGCCTTTACTGATCTCAATGTTGCATGTAGGCAGCTCAACCTTTGTTGTAGATCCAAAACTTTCAATTTCTAATCTATCAATCTACTTATCATCTTTAAACTTTTCAAAGGGAACAATTTGATCTGCATAACAATCTAAGATAGTGGATGCATTTGGTATACTGTTTAAAGCATCTATACTATGGCCATCATCTTGAAAACCACCCATCTCTTTATCATGGTGAGAGATATCTTTTGTTGCACCATAATCTTCATGAGTATTTGGATCTTTATTCAATAAATAAAACTCATGACAGGATTGAGGATAGAGAAGGTCATCTGGAAAATGGTCTTTACAAAACACATGGAAGGCAGCATGAAAATCAGCCAAAGAGCTAACACTTACACTTGGAAGAGACCGACACCAATCAAGAGCAATCCCTTCTAATGAAAATTTGAAAATCTTAATTTGAACATCCTCATGTACAATTTCAAGTCGGTCAATAAAGTCATGGAAATCCAACAAATGTTCAGCTGGAACTTCCCACTTCTCTCCATGAAATTTGGGAATACTACGTTCCCATTCATCTCTAGTAGGTACTTGATTAGGGAAACCAACAATACTTGAAAAATCACAAAACGCATACCTCCTAGCTAAGATCTTGTTCATGTCATACCAGTGGAGTCACCAACAGATTTATAAACAATGGAGCCACCACTAAATTCATCCTTCATGGAGTCGCCATATAGATGATTACAACCGAATGATGTCTAGGCTTTGTCTATCATCAAAGCTATATCTATGTCATCTCCCAAGGAAGCTAAGCTTCAATCTTCTCTCCCCGACAACGGCGCCAATTTGTTATCACTCCAAGAAACCCTTTGTGGTTGTAGACCAAAGGTGCTTGGTAACTTAAGAATATGGTAGATTTGTAATGCTTGGAACAATAAGATAACTCAATAGCTAATGAAAGTAACCACTCATCATGTATCTAAATAAAACAATGCTTTTAGAGAACAATAATCAGACAACAGAGTTGAAAAAAGAGGATGAAGAATACTATTCCAGATAACCAAATACAACCATATGCAGGGTCATACACGACAGCAAGAAATTCTTTAATCCAAGTTTATGAGCTTAATAAGAAGATGACAATTCTTAAAAGCTAAACTAAACTAGAATAAAGTGTATAATCATGAAATATATGAAAGAATCTGATATTGAAAACAAAAGAGGACTGTGATTCTATTATCAGAATAAGAAGTCAAGTTCAATGGCTAGAAAATATCTCTTCGGTTGAACCCATAGTGCTCCAAATGTCTTTGGCTTTATAGCCTTACAAGATGAAATCTAGATCCTTGAAAGATGGATCATATTTACTAAAAATAGTCAAATCAAAATAGATACAACAATTGTAGGATGGGATCCTATAAAAATGGATCTAGAATACTAAAAATGGAAAATCAAAACAAAATAGGAAAAGGTCCTATCTAATGATCTCTAAGAGTAGTAGATTGTTGATGAAGTGCAGTTTTAGCCTCCCAAGGTTGTTTGATTTGGTCCTCCAAAGATAAAATTTGAATTGGATAATGTGTCTTCAAACCCCTGATATTCTGCCTTTGAAAAAGATGCCAAATGTAGTTGAAAAAACTCTTTTTGACCTTATCCCTCAAAACTAGCCTTTGAATCAGACTTGATAATTCAACAACTGTCCATTTGAAGTGGTTTCAAACCATTCAAACTCAAAAAATCCCGATTTGGGAAAAAATTCGGTTATTTTGGCCGTGACAGGCTTTCACCAGCTAATTTACCCAAAAATCCGCTCCTTAGCTGGTGAAAAGCAGAGCTTTCACCAGCTAACTAGCAAAATTCAAGACGAGTTAGCTGGTGAAAGCACAAAGTTTTTTAAAATGAAATTTCTCAGTCATGGAGAGTCTGTTTTACATGCTTGAATAGTCGATCAACATCTAGAAATCCTAAGCTTTCCAATGGTGCTTTCAAATCTGCATTTGGAGCTCAAGAAGCTAATCAAATTTTCCCTACAAGATTAGGCATCATTCTTTAAAAAATGCCAGTGCATTTTTTTATCGCTAACAGGGTGAACCACTGCTGAGAGTGATGAGTAGTGTGCTTTAAGGCTGGGAGGTTCATGCAAGGTTTGGACACAGTTGGTGATATTATTACCAATATAAGTGTCAATTGTGTGATAAATTGCATGCTGCATTATTATTTATGTGTTTATTTTATGGGTTTATCCTATGTGTGGTTTGTAACGGTCTTTATATTTATGGGTATTTTATGTATATGTTGCATTTATATGTTTAATTTTATTTCAGTATGAATCCGTTCATTTACAGAATGCAATTTTTTGTTTACATTTTATATATAAAGTTCTGCAAGAGTTATGTGTCTATATGTTTTAATTGCATGCAGTTCGAAAAATTTATGTGGCATAGTTTAGTTGGATGTTGGGTGTGTTACAGTATGTTGAATAGAGAATAAAATCATTTTTTGGAGTAGCATGGCTCGACCTAGGTGGTCGAGGATGTTACACCCTTAGACTAGCTTAGGTAAATGCAACTTTATTTTCGCGCAAGTTTACTTCTTGGGATGAAGAAACATATATTTCCTCACATGGATTTTCCTCCTTGCAGTATTGCACCCTAGATTTCCACTGTCAGGATAAGTAGGGATTGGTCATTGGCTTATATGATCCCTTAACTTTGACTTTCTAGCTTTCCTTTCAAGTACTTTATAGCCTTCCTTTTAAGTGTTTTTCATCTTCCCTTTTAGTTGGATTTTAGTTCTTCCTTCTACAGTATTAGTTTGATTATTAGTCCTTCTTCCATATTGAATTAACCTTTGTAATTATTGGATAGACATGGTTTTCCTTTCTCAAGAATGTTGACATACTTACCAATACAACTTGTTGTACTTCGTGGGTGTAGCGATAGAAGGTTGACACTCTACAATTTGCGGGTGTAGATGTTATTTGGGATAGAATATCGACACCCTTCAATTCGACTCTCTGTGATTGGGATAGAAGGTTGAGACCGAGACTGAGGGCCATCCGATCCGAGACCAAGACCTTTGCATGATACCATCGAGGGCCATTAAATATTGATACTAATACATGTAGGTGAGACCATCGAAGGCCAACTGAGACTGAGGGAAAGGAGGGAAAGAATGGTATATTCTTCAAGCTAACCTAACCTTTATTTTAGTGATATCTAGCATTGTTTCATTGACTGTATCATGGTTATTGTTGATAAAAACACTAGGAAATAATGGAATAACAAAGAGGCCCACTCTACCACAAAACCAAGGGCCCTTCTCTAACAATTTATGATAATAAAAAATATTGGAAAAATTAACAATAAAGAAACCCTTAGAGTAGAGATAAACCTCATATTGTTCTAATTTGTATAGTTAAATTATTTTCACGTAGTAAAAGGTGTCATTATATGTGGTGCATTTGTTCCCACACTAGATAATTTGATAGGGGGATCTATGAGAAGGGAGTCCCCTATTGATCGTCTCCCACTCCTTATGCACATTGTATATATTTTGTTGGGAGGCCACAACATAGAGTTGTCCAAGTTGTTTGAAATACAATAATGTCACCATCGTGGCCTTGTATCACTCCACAATGATAACATAACGAAAAATTTATACAACTTATTTGCACTCTATATGAAAGGAAGAAGCCATACGAGGATGTTAATCAAGGTAATGATGGTTTGGGGCCCATTATTCTATATTTTGAACTAGCTAATGATGGATGAGGCCCTATCCTAATAGATAGGACAATCCCCCCTCTCTGCAGAACTAGGAAAACCCCCATTCACATGCGGGTCTCATCACTTAAACACAACCTACTTGTTGTGAAAATCAACAATAATCCATTGCAATCCTGGTGAAGTTTTCCAATACTCTAATCATTATGATTTTAGCAAGGTGTTGTGACGCAGGCGCGCTCCGCTGGGCACGTCCACTCACAGGATCTTCTCTTTCCTTGGCCCGAAGAACACTAACCTGTTCTTCTATTTCCCTATCGGGAAATTTTCACCCACAACAACTCTCTCACGGTATCTCCCTTTCTTCTATCGAGAAATCGTACTTCGAAGTATCATGAGGTCTATGGTCGAGCGCTGGTGTTTCGAATCCCCAAAACTCGATGCAAGTCAACGTTGACCCTTCCTTTACCCTGTCGGGAGTTCTCCTATCGCGATTTCGTCACTCGCGATATCAAGAAAATGGATTTACCGAACCCCGAACCCCGATGTGTCGATACTCCGATGCACACGTGGGTTGACTATTCAATGGTCCCGTCACCTCATCGGGATTTCGAACCTCACTATATCGCGAATCCTGACATCTATGGTTTTGGGACTTTCCTTTCCCCGAATCCCGACCAGTATGCCACCTATCCTCCACTAATTCCGCTGTGGCCCCACACTATTTCCTTAGCCTGTCAGGGTATCGCGTTTTGCGATTCCAAGTTGCAAGAGTATCCTGTCCTCAGGATCTCCGATACGCTGAACCCCGACTTCTTCAGATCTTCTGACACACGACCCAAATGATGGACGAATCTGAGCTCGTCAGGATATCGCATTTTGCGATTTCGCGATTCCTGTTGCTATATTCATTCATGAGACTTCAACCCACAAAACCCCGATTCATGATGTACGTGTAGATCCAACGGCCCTGACTGGCTTGGATCAATGGCTCTCCCCCTCCTGAGCTTTTAGCCTTTAGGAAATATGATGTCGTATCTCCTCAGAGAAATCCATCCGTCTGTTACTCCTGATGAAATCTTTGAAATGACTAAGTGTTCTTCTCCATGGAACTCGTCCACTTTCGTGCAACCTTGCGACGCTTCTTACGAACTCTCAATCAGGGCTTCCCTACACTGTTCTTTAGCAAAATTCAAAGGCCTATCCTTCCTGAGCTTTCTTACAACTCTGAGTCTTAGAAAAAGACTCCTTGCGCGCACTCATTGTGACAACCATCAAACCCTCTGCAAGTGCTTGAATACTTTGACTCTGCGCACACCTGCGACAACAGTCCTTCAACTCTTGCTTGGTTCACAACCTTGAACTTCACTCAGCCTATGCACTCCTTGCATGACTTATGTGCCCAACTACACTTATGGGGGAATGGGAACAAAAGTTAAACTACCCGAGCCTTCTGTCAACGCACTCCTTGCGGACTCTTCGACTGCACTCCTTGCAGGAATTCTCTTGGCTCAGATAGAGAAACAATTGAAAATCATTCCTTCTTCCCTTCAGATTCCAAACTCAACCATGAAATCATATACACAGCACATAAAGCAAATGTATAACAGAAAAGAAAACATTCATGAGCATAATATCAATACACAGAGAACAACACAGACCATGAATTTGAATCAAATCTTTCTATTAATCCAAATATCTGTACATGGGTGTTCTTACACAGCTCTCTGCATGCTCTTGCTCTTCCTGAATAATGTTACAATACACAAATGAGGGTGTCTATATCTAATTTTCCTCTTGCGCTCTACAACTGTCTAATCTAGACTTAAATTCTATCTACCTGCATTAACTATATTAATTGCCTCCTACCTACTAAGGACGAGAGATAAAGGCTCAAGGTCTGATTACAATATACGAGTTTGCTCATCTTAATGGCTCATTTAAGATCGCACAATAACTTCCAAGGTATTTTCAAAATTTGCGTGTTGGCGCTTGTCCAGCTGTCTCTTGCCTTCCGCGCTAGCTCGCTTGATGTGGTAGATGCTCCTACATCATACTCCCTCGCTTGAAAACTTTCATGGACTCCTATCTATGAGCTCCTACATGGTCTTTCCATGCTTCTGGATCTCTTCTTCAGTCTCCCAGCTAGCATCTTCAACTGGATGGTTCTTCCACTTGACTAGATACTGAAAGTATTCTTTCCTCCTGGTCTTCTTGCCAACTCTTTTATCCAGTATGCATTCCATCCGTGGCTTATCTGCAACTGGCATCTACTTTTTCCACTGAACCTATGATTTTTCATCACTTTCATTCTTTATTTCCCCAGCTCTGTATGGGTATAAATCTGAGATATTGAATATCAGAGATATTCCGATCCCATTGGGTAATTCAATCTCATAAGAATTTTCTCCCATTTTCTTCAAGACCTTGCATGGTTCGATTTTCTTCATCTTCAACTTATTGTATGTTCCTCTCGGGAACCTTTATTTCCTCAAATGTTCTAAAATTAAGTCACCAACTTCGAATTGAAGTTGTCTTTTATGTTGATCGGCTCTGTGTTTATACTCTTGACTTGACTTCTGTAATCGTCCCTTTACCCAGCTGTGAAGTTCTCTCATCGCCTCTGCGAATTCTTCTGCACTAGCGCTCCTAGTCCTAGTCTGTTTTGAATCCCTCAATTCAGAAATTCCCCTCGGCTGCATGCCATAAACAATCTGAAATGGAATTTGCCCTATACTCATGTTCACTAAGTCATTATATGAAAACTTTGCATGTGGTAAAATCTGGTCCCACTGGTTGTGGTGTTCCATCACCAGGCTCCTCAACAAGTCTCCCAGACTTCTATTCACTACTTATGTTTGTCCATCCATCTGAGGATGATAAGATGAACTAAACAACAAGTTAGTTCCTAGCTTCTTCCATAAGGTTCTCTAGAAATGTCCTATGAACTTCGTGTCTCGATCCGAAACAATACTCCTTTCTAAGCCGTGAAGTCGAATGACTTCTTTGAAAAACAGGTTCGCGATGTGAGTCGCGTCACTGGTTTTCTGACATGGGATAAAATGTGCCATCTTGAAAAATCTATCCACCACCACAAAGATTGAATCACAACCTCTTTGTTTTCTTGGCAACCCCAATACAAAATCCATGCTAATCGCATCCCACGGCGTTTCAGGTATGGGCAATGGTTGATAAAAACCCGCATTTTGCTTCCTTCCCTTCGAATGCTGGCAAATTTTGCATCTGTCCACAAATATCTTGACCTCTGATCACATCCCTGGCCAAAATTATGATTCGCTCAGCTTTGCAAACATTTTGTCATGACCGAAATGTCCAGCCAATCCTCCGCTATGTTTCTCCTTCAGCAAGTTCTCCCTCATGGAACAATTTGGAATACACAGCTGATTGCCTTTAAACAAGAATCCTTCCTGGATCATGTATTCGGCCCACTGGCTTCTATCTCTGAGAACTGGATTCCCAGTTGCTTCATACGCTTCCTTGAAGTCCATATCATCTACATACATGTCTCTGAGATCATCAAAACCTAACATCTTGACTCGGAATTCCTGCAACAACAAACACTTCCTCCTCAAAGCATCAACAACTTTGTTAGCAGTACCAGAAATATGTTTAATCACAAAAGTAAAATTCTGCATATATTCAACCCATTTGACGTGTTTCTGATTCAACTTCTCCTGTTGAGTCACAAACTACAATGCATGGTTGTCACTGTACAAGACAAACTCTTTGGGTATCAAGTAATTCCTCCATTTCTTCAATGCTTGTATGATAGCATAGAACTCCTTATCATATGTGGAGTACTTCAATTTCGTTTCATTCAGCTTCTCGCTGAAGTACGCTATCGGCATGTCTTCTTGACTTAAGAATGCCCCGATTGCAAACCCTCTTGCATCGCATTTCACCTGAAATGTCTTCTAGAAATCCGGCAACACCAAAATTAGTTGTTCCGTAATATTCCTCTTCAGCATATGGAAACTCTTTTCAGCTTCTTCAGTCCAATGAAAAGATTTATGTTGCTTCTTCACTGTATCCATCATTGCTGCACTAATTCCACTGAAATTTCTAATGAATTTTCGGTAGAAGCTAGCCAATCCGTGAAAAATTCTCACCTCAAATATGTTCCTCAGTGATGGCCAATTCTTAATCACTTCCACCTTACCTGGATCCATCCTCAACTCATTCACCGAAATAACAAACCCCAAATAAATGAGTTCTATCTTCATAAATGAGGACTTCTTCATGTTTATCAACAACTTCTCCTGCTGCAATTTCTGCATCACTGTAGCCAAATGCTTCAGATGCTCCGCTGTTGTTTTACTGAAAACCAGTATGTCATCCAAATACACGATGACAAATTTCCCGATGAACTCCCTCATGACTTTTTTCATCAATCGCATAAAGGTACTTGGTGCATTTGTTAAGCCAAATGGCATAAAAGGCCATTCATACAACCCTTCATTGGTTTTGAATGTTGTCTTCCATTCATCACCTTCTCTCATGCGAATCTGATGATAACCGCTTTTCAAATCAATATTTGAAAAGAATTTTGCTCCACTTAAGCAATCCATCAGATCATCCATCCTCGGCAATGGAAATCTATACCTGATGGTTATCTTGTTAATCACCCTTGATTCAGTACACATCCTCTAGATTCCATATTTCTTCGGACTGAGTAATATTGGAACAACACATGGACTCAAGCTCTCCCTGACTAGACCTTCGTGCAACAAATCTTGGACTTGTCTTTTAACTTCTTCATTCTCCTGCGGGTCAATATGTACACGGCTTTGTTTGGCAAACTGGCTCTTGGTATGAGATCAATGTGATGACTCACACTCTTGATTGGTGGCAACAAATGAGGTAATTCATCCACTATGATGTCATCGAACTCTTCCAACAGTTCCTGAACTTCCTCTGGTAAATTATCCACTCTCGTGCTAGTCAGAACAATCCTCGGTTTCCTGACCATAATGAACTGTGGATCCTCCTTCTTCTTAACCTCTGTAAGAAGTTCCTTCCCACTCATGAGAAGTACTGTGTTGCTTACTTCCGGCTTCACCTCCTTATCCTTTATTGGAAGCAACATGTGTGTCCTCCCATTTTTCTCCAGGGTATAGGTGTTCATTCTCCTGTCATGAATCACATTCCTGTCATATTTCCATGGTCTACCTAGCAATAGATGACAAACATCCATAGGAATAACATCACACAAGATTTTATCATTGTATCCTCCTATCTTGAATTCAACTAAGCACTATTTGGTGACAGTTACCTGATGTCCTTTTTGTAGCCACGAAACTTTGTATGGGCTTGGATGATCACTCGTCTCCAGCTCCAGCTTCTCTACCATCTTGGTTGAAACGAGATTGTCCATGCTACCACTGTCTACAATGACCTTGCACACCCTGTCCTTGGTCTTGCAACTAGTTCTGAAAATTTTGGTCCTTTGGACTAAGCTTTCCACCTTCTTCTCAGGTGTCAAAAGGACTTTTCACATCATTAGCGATCTTCCACCTTCAGTGTCTTCTGCCTCAACATCCCGCCTCTGCGCCTCGACGATGTGAGCTTCTCCAATGTCCTTTTTCTCTGGACACTCGTAAGACTTGTGCCCATTCTTTCCACATGTGAAGCATGTGATTACTCCACCTCTTCCTCTTCCTCTACCTCTGGTACGAGGAAAAGTGTTGTTGTCATCATAATCTCCCCTTTTCTCATTATGTTGTCCTCTTTGTTCAACATATGGTCCTCTCTGTGAGGTTCCACCTCTCTTTATGCGAGTCTGATGTTTCTTCCAGTCCTCCTTGGGCTTCTGGAATTTGTCATGGGCAACTGATTTGCCTCTAGGCTGACTTCTTCCTCGACCCCTCTGACTCTGCTTTCAGCTCAGCTTCTCCTCAGCTTTCACAGCCATCTAATAAGCAGCTTCCACCGTTTGGATGGTTACCATGCTCATCTCATCCTGAATCTCATATCTCAGGCCATTCATATATTTGGAAAAATTTTAGTCATCGCTCTCCCGATGACCTTCCCTGATGTTCAGTTTGTAGAATTCCTCAGTGCATTCTTTCACTGTAATCAGCTTCTGTCTCAGGTTTTTCATCCTCCTGAACAGAGAAATTTGATAGTCCCTCAGGATGAATTTTGCCTTCATCTTCGCGATCATCCTGTCCCAGCTCTTGATCTTCTGCTTTCCCTTGCAGCGTCTGTCAGCTTGTAGTTCATCCCACCACAATGTTGCATGTCATTTTAATCTCGTGACAGCATGCTTGACCTTCTTGTCTTCTTCGACATCTTCATAGTCGAAGTATGTTTCAAGAGCTCTAATCCAGTCTAGAAGCTCCTCTGCATCCAAGTTTCCCTCATAAACTAGAATGTCCATCTTTGCCTTTGCACCCATCCTGGAAATAGCTCTAATCAAACGCTCGTTTGATGCATCTTTAGCTGCAACTTCTTATTCACGTTCATCCTCAACTTCACTTTTGGAATCACTCAGATCCCCCGCACTGGCTGTGCATATTTGCGTTTTCTCCATGTCTTCAAGTCTAGCTCGGAGATCATTCATTTGTCTCTCTATGGCTGGATCTACCATCTATCGACCTCTTCGTCGCGGCATTTCCCTATCCTCTGGATTGGGTGACTGTCTATCTCTCCTCGGAGGCATGGTGAATTATCCTCTCCTCTGCTACAGAAATCAAAGAATCTTTCTGTGCTCTAATACCACTTGACGTAGGCGTGCTCCGCAAGGCACGTCCACTCACAGGATCTTCTCTTTCCTCGGCCCGAAGAACACTAACCGGTTCTTCTATTTCCCTATCGGGAAATTTTCACCCACAACAACTCTCTCATGGGATATCCCTTTCTTCTATCAGGAAATTGGACTTCACGGTATCCCAAGGTATATGGTCAAGCGATGGTGTTTCGAATCCCCGAAACCCGATGCAAGTCAATTTTGACCCTTCCTTTACCCTGTCGGGAGTTTTCCTATCGCGATTTCACCACTCGCGATATCAAGCAAATGGATTTACCGAACCCCGAACCCTGATGTGTCGATACTTCGATGCACACGTGGGTTGACTATTCAACGGTCCCGTCACCTCGTCGGGATTTCGGACTTCACTATATCGCGAATCCTGACATCGATGGTTTCGAGACTTTCCTTTCCCTGAATCCCGACCAGTATGCCACCTATCCTCCACTAATTCCGCTGTGGCCCCACACTATTTCCTTAGCCTGTTGGGGTATCGCGTTTCATGATTCCAAGTTGCAAGAGTATCTTTTCCTCAGGATCTTCGATACGCCTAACCCCGACTTCTTCAGATCTTCTGACATGCATCCCAAATGATGGATGGCTCTGAGCTCGTCGGGATATCGTGTTTCGTGATTTCGCGATTACTTTTGCTATATTCACAGGACTTCAACCCACGAAACCCCGATGCACGATGTACATCTAGATCCAATGGCCCTGACCGGCTTGGATCAATGGCTCTCCCCCTCTTGATCTTTTAACCTTTAGGAAATATGACATCGTATCTCCCTTGCACCTCTACAAGATCCCACGGCCCACGAAGATTCATGGTTTCTCCTCAGAGAACTCTGTCCGTCTGTTACTCCTGATGAAATCTATGAAATGACTAAGTGTTCTTCTCCATAGAACTCATCGACTTTCGCGCAACCTTGCAATGCTTCTTATGAACTCTCAATCAAGGGTTCCCTGCACTGTTCTTCTGCAGAATTCAAAGGCCTATCCTTCCTGATATTTCTTACAACTCTGAGTCTTAGAAAAAGACTCCTTGCGCACACTCCTTGCGGAAACCATCAAACCCTCTTCAAGTGCTTGAATACTTCAACTCTGTGCACACCTGTGATAGCATTCCTTCAACTCTTGCTCAGTTCGCAACCCTGAACTTCACTCAGCCTATGCACTCCTTGCACGGCTTCTGTGCCCAACTGCACTTATGAGGGAATGGGAACAAAAGTTAAACTACTCGATCCTTCTTTCAACGCACTCCTTGCGGACTCTTCGAATGCACTCCTTGCAGGCATTCTCTTGGCTCAGATAGAGAAACGATTGAAACTCATTCCTTCTTCCCTTCATATTCCAAACTCAACCATGAAATCATATACACAGCACATAAAGCAAATGTATAACAGAAAAGAAAACATTCATGAGCATAATATCAATACACAGAGAACAACATAGACCATGAATTTGAATCAAAGCTTTCTATTAATCCAAATATCTGTACATGGGTGTTCTTACACAGCTCTCTGCATGCTCTTGCTCTTCCTGAATAATGTTACAATACACAAATGAGGGTGTCTATATCCTGTTTCCCTCTTGCGCTCTACAACTGTCTAATCTAGACTTAAATTCTATCTACCTGCATTAACTATATTAATTGCCTCCTACCTACTAAGGACGAGAGCTAAAGGCTCAAGGTCCGATTACAATATACGAGTGTGCTCATCTTAATGGCTCATTTAAGATCACGCAATAACTTCCAAGGTATTTTCAAAATTTGTGTGCTGGCTCTTGTCCAGTTGTCTCTTGCCTTCCGCGTTGGCTCGCTTGATGTGGGATATTCTCCTGCATCATGTTCTAAGAGTGTCGCTAATTTATTCCAGGGAAATATTTTGACAAACTAGACTTGGGCTAGCATATTTACAGTGTTGGAAATCGAAATTCATATGCTATTATAATCTAAATTCTTTCATTCCAAGTTTTCTTCAATACATATATAATATTAGGAAAATAGTTCCATAAGTAATTTGAAATTCACTTCTTACTTGTATGAGTTGGTCGTTAAACCTAGGTGCAAGGAAGAAATAACAAAAGATGTGCACCATGTCTTTGGGAAGTTGAGAATAATACAAGCACACTTGAATGGATGGAACAAAGTCCTAAAAAAATTAATACTCCAGAAGAACTTCCAACAATCATGGAGACATTGTTAGAAGATATGTAAAGTGAAACAAAAAATGGTCATCAACTGCTACTAAGAACTAAAACTACCTTTTACTATGTAACTATTTTAGTAGACTCTTTCGGTTGTACTTATTAAGATAGGTTGTTTATGCTCTATAAAATTTTGTCTCCAAGTGGTCTCGCCTGAATTTGTATTGTAATTTTCCAAAGGCCATTTCGCTTAGATTATGTTTCCTTTGTTTTCTTTTTCTCTTGGCCATATTAAAATAAACACATATATTTGCATCAATTCAAGTGTATTCTGAGAACATATTGCAAGCTAGAGAAACTGGGAATGGATTCTAACTAGAACTTTCAACTTGGAGTCGTTTTGACATCTATTATTTACAAAATTGATCTCCCTTTAGATTCTACACCTGAAGAGTGCATTGAAGAAACTTCACAGTTATTTACTTCTACATAATGGAGAGTTGTTTTTCGTCTTGAATTACCTTGAACATAATTCCAATTAATGGACTTAGTTGATTTATTTGTATTCATAAAATTGTTTTCTTTTGTATTCATGAAGCATTCTTTTTACCATGCTTAATAAAGAATATGGTTTTGTGTAATTAAATGATGATTGGAATGTGTTGATTGATAAAGTATGTGTTGTATCTAATTTTATCTCTTGAATTTATGATGATTTGAATATTTGCATGCCTACTAGCCCATGCTCCAAGTAGGTTGAATCTCCAAAGGAATCCTACTCCAACATGGCATGAGTGAAATGGGGGATTGTGTCCCCTTATCCTCTTTCATAGGATATCAGGGCTTCAAAATATCATATCAATCCTAAACCATACAAATTCCTAACTCAAGAGAGGAAATATCTCAAGTTATTTGACACTTGGAACTAGAGACCTTGATTATAGGGATGTTGGGGAACACAAGACCTTCAATCAAGGAGTGATTGAAGGGATTACCAATGTACCCTCTTAGTATAAGTAGAAGGTAGGGGATAGCTCTAATAAGTTAGTCAATTTGTAGTCATTTTGGTAAGAATTTGATATTCCTAGAGAACTTGAATTTCCCAATATGTGTTTATGTCTTTGAGATAATATGCTAATCAAGAATTTGCACTTTCATATTTGTTGTCATTAGTAGTTTTTAAGGTTCCTTGCAGGAGATTTGGGTACATCCCACTCAAGGTTACCCAAGGGAACTTTGTGCTTCATTCCATTTCCATAACTTTCACCATGTTATAGTTCATTTCATTCATAAGTTAAGTTATGCATGTTTTCTGCATTTTTGGTATATGAAATATGTTTCATGTAGGAGTGATCTATTTCAAACAAAAAAATTTAATGTTTTATTTTCTTCATTTTCATTATCATTAGTTCATTTGACTTACATTATGTGTTTATCATATATTTTTTCAATTCCTATAGAAACACTTCATTTTCAATAGCTATGTTTCATATCCCATAGAAACATTACAACAATACTATGTTTCCTATAGAAAAACTACAACAATACTTTGTTTTAGGAAAGATTATGGTCCTTTTGCATCACCAAAAGAGATATGTTAATCCATGGATTAATTATGTCTTACTTCAAAATGGATTTGTTTTCTTTGTCATACTTTATTTTATTTTTTGTAAGAGAATAGTTTACTTTAGGATTTTCCCTTTTTCCCTTAGACTATCTTAGGTAAATGCAACTTTATTTTCGACCAAGTTTACCTCTTAGGATGAAGAAACATATATTTCCTCACATGGATTTTCCTCCTTGTAGTCTTGCACCCTATATTTCCACTGTCATGATAAGTAGAGATTGGTCATTGTTTTCTATGATCCCTTAAGTTTGACTTTCTAGTTTTCTTTTCAAGTACTTTATAGCCTTCCTTTTAAGTGTTTTGCACCTTCCTTTTTAGTTGTGTTCGGGTCCTATAATTATAGGCAACTCGATTCTTCGACTGTTGATTTGGCGTTTCTCTCGTGATGACGAAGTCCTGGCTCAGGTGATTCCATTTCCTCCCTCCATTCTTTTCGCTCGATCCCCATCACCCTGCTGCATCCTTCATATACACTGCACCCTCTCCCCCTTGTCTTTTGTCAGCCTCCATTATCCCACCTTCCATCCCTGCATAAACAGACTTAGGATAAAAGGCATTAAGTTAATAATGCTAGCAATAAAGTTAGTTAGGTTAAATAAGTAAGGTTAGTATAGGTTAAACTAGCTAATAAATAACTAGTTATTAATTAATTAATTAATAATTAAGTTAATACCTAAGTTAGTAACTAGGTTAGTTTAAAATTAAATAAAATAAATTAATAAATAAATCAAAACATACAAAACCAAAAAATTGAATAAAACAATTAAAAAAATAAAACATAAAATATTTAAAAAAACAAAAACTATATAAAAAACATATATATTAAAACATAAAATATAATATAATAAAAAAGTAATAAAACATACATAATATATAAAATAATACAAAACAAAATAAATATAAAAACAAAAACATAAATGCATAAAATACATAAAACATAAACAAAAGACAAAAATAAATTAAATAAAATAAAACGTAACACATAATATCATAATATAAAATAAAAACAAAAATACACTATCCTAAGTCTATGCTATCCTCCTCCCTTACATCACTTCCCACTCAACCCCCCTCATACCTCACCCCCTACGTCATAATCCACTTACCCATCCCCCCTCACGTCACCCTCCATCCACACTCCCACCCACACCTTCCTCCACATGCCCTCACGTCACCATCCACTTACGTATACCCCCATGTACATTCCATATATCAAATCCCATACGTTTCGTATCAATTAAATCAACGAACCAAAATAATTCCGGACCCCCCTCTCCTTCCGAAATTTAACGAGAGGGGGGGGTCCGGAATTTGAAATAATAACCTTGCAAATCTGAATGGCCCAGAGACGGCTACCGAGATCAACAGCCCACATTAAATTCCGGACCCCCCTGTCCGTCCTACATTTAAAGAGGGGGGGGGGGGGGNCAAAAAACCATTCATGTCTTTTGCCTCATTTTTTCCTGTTTTACCATGGAATCTTTCAGATCATTTTTTGGGAAAACAGAGATGGATTTTAAAAATATGAGAGAGGGTTTTTCTCAGCATGGGATGAGGAACAAAAACCCTTTTCAGTTTTTGCAACGGAGTTACGCGCAGAGAGAATCAAAGACATCTTCGAGGCCTATTTTTTCATATTTTCAATTTTCCGTTTCAGTCCCGATCTTGCAGGAGCTGTTACGGCCATATGGGGACGAATTTGGAAAAACCGAAGGAGGCTTTTATCCACAACATGCCCATATACAATAACCGCTTTCAGTTTTTTCCCAGGTGTCATCATTAAATAGAAAATCACGTCTGTTCGGACCCCTTTTTCACAGAAAACCGGTCCGTTTTTCATGGCAGAAAGCTCCAAATTTGGTGGGAGTGGTGGCTATTTTTGGCCGAGGCAGTTAAACCAACTTCCGAAACTAATTGGGATGGTCTATCCTATTTATCTAGATGATTTTAATGTAAAAGGGTTCGACCTGTGAGGTTCTTGGACTGGACTGTGGGTTATGCATGACCAGAAGACTTTTTGATTCTCTGTAATTTTGAGATGAGCAATCAACAATGAACATGTTTTTTTTTACAGGATTCTTGTGTGGTGATATTGGTGGTGTTTTTCTCTGTGTAATGTTTTTCCTATGATCATTATTCTTGTTTTCAGTTCTTATCATCTGAAGGAAAGTAATAGAAGCAAAATTTATCAGCAGATACTCTGCCTCTGAGCTTTTGATGATCTTTATGTTTTCTACTAAATCTTAGTTCATGAATTCTTAGTTGCTCATGTACCTGGCTTTTATCTCCCCTATTTCTTCCTCAAATCAATACCATTAAAACTCAATTCGATCCAATATTGTTTCTACCTTTCCCTGTGAAAGAACTTTGTCCATATCTGAGATGTGAATCACATTATTACAGTGCAGACCCCATTTGCCCAATGGCCCTCCTTGTTGTTCCAAATCAACCATTTAAAAACCCCAACCCATGTTCTTCATAACTAGCCTAATATCTATTAAAACAGAGTTATATCATACAGAGAGATCCCTCTCTGAGTCTTGGAGGGCTAGATCCAAGACTCGAAGTGGTTTTGATGTTGCCTTTGTAGATGCCTTACAGCCTTGGGCAAATTACAGAGTGATAATAGAATGGCGACTCCACTGGGGACTCTTCCCAGTAGCACACTTTAAAGCTCCAGATCTGATCATTGATGGTGGACAGTGACCAGACACCATAAAGGCTGATATCATTCACCTGGCGACTCCAATCAGCTCCAGACTGTGTCAACTCGAAGACTCCACTGGAGGAAGAACCCGAAGCATTGCCAAGCAGCCTAGAAAGACCAGGTACTCAAGCCCAAATTGTGTTCAAGAAATATTTGGTTTCATCTGCAATTACTTTCTCTCTAATCATGATCTTGGTCTGGAGTATATTGTTGAAATTCAGGATGACCATTTTCAACCTGAACAGCCCCCAGAGATTAAACCCCAAGTTGTAGATTATGTACATGTTCATACATCTGTGCACATCCCAGATGCATCTGTAGAAAGCCTAGTGAAACATAAGCCTCCTGCTTTATATCCTACTCCTTCTAAACCTCTGGATGTTTGTAAGCCCCTTGCTTCATCTCCTATGCTTGCAAAAGTCCCAGACCGATACAAGCCTCTAGATTTGCCTCCTATTCTCCATGACCTCCCTGTCAATTACATTAATAATCTGCCTAGGTTTGATGGATAAAATGAGAACATCACTGCTGAAAAGCATATTC
The DNA here is from genome assembly GCA_009831015.1 of Picea engelmannii. Lineage (NCBI taxonomy): Eukaryota > Viridiplantae > Streptophyta > Pinopsida > Pinales > Pinaceae > Picea > Picea engelmannii. Next base: position 275,045 of record ML782912.1, on the reverse strand, counting down.
AAAACCTTGAGGATTTCCTTGACCTTTATGAGGTTGAAGATGATGATGTCTGTATCAGGATGTTTTCCCTGTCTTTGCAAGGTAAAATTAAAAATTGGTTTAGAAATCTGCCAGCTGCAAGCATCAGAAATTTTCATCAATTCATGCAAGTGTTCTTATATAGGTGGGTGATCATGGGAAATGTTTTCCTTATCCTAGAAGAGTATGAACACTTGAAAAGAAATCCAGGGGAGACAATACATCAATTTTCAGCCAGATTCAATAAGGTATATCATGCAATACCTGCTGATATAAAGCCACCCTCAGGATCATCTCACTTGCATTACCCAGATGCCTTCGATCCTGAGATGACATTTCAGTTAAGAGAAAGGAACACTACAAGCCTTGAAGAAATGTAGAGCATTGCAGTTGATGTGGAGACCAACTAGTTGATCAAGAGGTCACAGTTAAAGGACAAAGAAATGGAGCAGCTGAAGTCATCAGAAGACAAAGTGGAGATTTTGGTCAGTGCCATTGAGGAGATGATGCAGAGGATCAATAGGAAAGATGAGCTTGTTGTCCAAAGACACCATGTTCCACTGATCTCAGAGAAAGAAAGGGTCTTTGTTTCCAAACGTTTTGTTGCTCATCTTTGGTACCATGGTTTGGATAATAATCCTTTCATGTATTCAATTCACGGCACAGTCAAAGATGAAGCTCCATCTCAACTTGTAGAGGAGCAACCGGCTGATATGATGTGCATGTTTGATGACATTCCTTACTTGGATTGTCCACCCAAGTGGGATCAGTATGATGATGATCATGAAGCTGAAATAGAGGCTGACTGTTTAGAGAAACCAACAACATGTCATTGGCAGGAAGAAGATAATTTACCATTCAGATGTGACAATCAGCCCGTGCACAACAGTCATGACAGCAATAAGGAAGAGACACGAAATTTTAGAGTAAGGGAAAAATCTGGGCCCTTATGTTCCTCTTCTTTTCAATTTTTGAGAGAAACTGGTAAACAAGTTGGCATTGGTAAAGAGGGAGGATGTTCTGACCAACTAAGTGAAGATGCTAGTGCTAATGTGGAGGATGTTCTAAATCCAGAGTTGCAACCCTTTACTTACTCTGATGTTCAAATTCCAAATGAAAGCTTAAAGCCTGAGACAAACTGTGAGTTAATCCAAAATAACTCTGTACCATTCTGCTTTAAATCATTTCAAGTTTTGAAGGAGACTCTTAGACAAGTGGTGAAGGATAAATGCATAAAGGGTCAGGAAATTTCATTTGAGTCAATGTGGCAGTCTTCTCAGTCTTTTCAGGATCCAATAGCTGATCTGTTAGATGGCCTGTGTGGTCAAAATCATTCTTCATTCACCAGTCATGAGACAAAACGTTGTTATGATACTGACATGGTCAGACAATCAGATTCTTTGTCTTTTGCAGCAGAGGCATCATTTCAGAAACCATCAGAGAATCCACAGTCATATGAGGAAGTGTTGAAAGACACATAATGCATAGGTGAAAAATCGAGTCTTGATGCTGAGTTGTTTGAAGTTGAAAATCAAAAGATAGGCCAAACCTATATCAATCCTGTAAATACATATATGGAGAAATTTTTTAATACAGGATATCTTTCCATTGCCAGTGTTTTTCCTATGGTTTGGGTTTATCAAAACTTATGTAAGGGAAAGCAGGGTGGAAATTACTCTCAAGCATGAGTAACATTCTTATTTCTGAGTTTCATCACAGACAGTGAAAGAATAAAGCCACTAAATCAACTGTTGGATTGGCTCCATTGGCATTTTTCCATTACCTAGCTGAGAAATGGTTGTAGTAGGGTAGGTAGGAAAAATGAATAAGCTCAGCATTTCGAGCATCTCTATTCAAGCAATGTTTATTTTCATTTCGTTCTAGTTGCAAGATCAAAACATGTACAAGTTGCAGAATAAGTTTTTGGGATCAACGCAATGGATAAAGCACCGGTCTGCATGATTCATAGGTCTGTGGTTCTTGACACCTCCTGAAAGAAGTTTCCATCCCCAGGTGGAGCCTATGTTGGGGTCCTATAATTATAGGCAACTCGATTCTTCGACTGTTGATTTGGTGTTTCTCTCGTGATGACGAAGTCCTGGCTCAGGTGATTCCATTTCCTCCCTTCATTCTTTTCGCTAGATCGCCATCACCCTGTTGCATCCTTCATATACACTGCGCCCTCTCCCCCTTGTCTTTTGTCAGCTTCCATTATCCCACCTTCCATCCCTGCATAAACAGACTTAGGATAAAAAGCATTAAGTTAATAATGCTAGCAAATAAGTTAGTTAGGTTAAATAAGTAAGGTTAGTATAGGTTAAACTAGCTAATAAATAACTAGTTATTAATTAATTAATTATTAATTAATTAATTAATAATTAATTTAATACCTAAGTTAGTAACTAGGTTAGTTTAAAATTAAATAAAATAAATTAATAAATAAATCAAAACATACAAAACCAAAAAATTGAATAAAACAATTAAAAAAATAAAACATAAAATATTTAAAAACACAAAAACTATATAAAAAACATATATATTAAAACATAAAATATAATATAATAAAAAAGTAATAAAACATACATAATATATAAAATAATACAAAACAAAATAAATATAAAAACAAAAACATAAATGCATAAAATACATAAAACATAAACAAAAGACAAAAACAAATTAAATAAAATAAAACGTAACACATAATATCATAATATAAAATAAAAACAAAAATACACTATCCTAATTCTATGCTATCCTCCTCCCCTACGTCACCTCCCACTCAACCCCCCTCATACCTCACCCCCTACGTCATAATCCACTTACCCATCCCCCCTCACGTCACCCTCCATCCACACTCCCGCCCACACCTACCTCCACATGCCCTCACGTCACCATCCACTTACGTATACCCCCACGTACACTCCATATATCAAATCCCATCTGTTTTGTATCAATTAAATCAACGAACCAAAATAATTCCGGACCCCCCCTCTCCTTCCGAAATTTAACGAGAGGGGGGGGTCCGGAATTTGAAATAATAACCTTGCAAATCTGAACGGCCCAGAGACGGCTACCAAGATCAACGACCCACATTATATTCCGGACCCTCCTGTCTTTCCTACATTTAACGAGGGGGGGGGGGTCCGGAATTTTGCGTTTCGCGAAAAACCATTCATGTCTTTTGCCTCATTTTTGCCTGTTTTACCATACCATAATTCAGGTCAGCTTCTGGGCAAACAGAGATGGATTTTAAAAATCCGAGAGAGGTTTTTTCTCATCATGGGCTGGGGAACAAAAACCTCTTGCATTTTTTTCAACAGAGTTACGATAAGAGAGAATAGAATACATATTCGAGGCCTATTTTTCCATATTTTCAATTTTCCGTTTCAGTCCCGATCTTCCAGGAGCTGTTACAGCCAGTTGGTGATGAATTTGGCGAAACCGAAGGATTTTTTTGTCCAGCACATGCCCATATACAATAACCTCTTTCATTTTTCGCCCAAGTGTCATCATTAAAGGGAAAATCATGTCTGTTCCAACCCCTGTTTCGTAGAAAACCGGTCCATTTTTCATGGCAGAAAGCTCCAAATTTGGTGGGAGTGGTGGCTATTTTTGGCCGAGGCAGTTAAACCGACTTTCGAAACTAATTGGGATGGTCTATCCTATTTATCCAGATGATTTTAATGTAAAAGGGTTCGACCTGTGAGGTTCCTGGACTAGACTGTGGGTTATGCATGACCAGAAGACTTTTTTATTCTCTGTAATTTTGAGATGAGCAATCAACAATGAACATGTTTTTTTTTACAGGATTCTTGTGTGGTGATATTGGTGGTGTTTTTATCTGTGTAATTTTTTTCCTTTGATCATTATGCTTGTTTTTAGTTCTTATAATCTGAAGGAAAGTAATAGAAGCAGAATTTATCAGCAGATACTCTACCTCTGAGTTTTTGATGATCTTTATGTTTTTTGCTAAAGCTTAGTTCAGGAATTCTTAGCTTCTCCTGTACCTAGATTTTATCTCCCCTATTTCTTCCTCAAATCAATACCATTAAAACTCAATTCGATCCAATATTGTTGCTACCTTTCCCTGTGAAAGAACTTTTTCCATATCTGAGATGTGAATCACATTATTACAGTGCAGACCCCATTTGCCCAATGGCCCTCCTTGTTGTTCCAAATCAACCATTTAAAAACCCCAACCCATGTTCTTCATAACTAGCCTAATATCTATTAAAACAGAGTTATATCATACAGAGAGATCCCTCTCTGAGTCTTGGAGGGCTAGATCCAAGACTCGAAGTGGTTTTGATGTTGCCTCTGTAGATTCCTTACAGCCTTGGGCAAATTACAGAGTGCTAACAAGTTGGATTTTAGTTTTACCATCTACAACATTAGTTTGATTATTAGTGCTTCTTCCCTATTGAATTAACCTTTGCAGTTCTTGGATAGATATGGTTTCCCTTTCTCAAGAATGTTTGACATACTTCTCAATACAACTTGTTGTACTTCGTGGGTGTATTTGATTGGGATAGAAGGTCGACACTCTGCAATGTGTGGGCATAGGTGTGATTTGGGATAGAAGATTGACACTTTACAATTAGACACTCTATGATTGGGATAGAAGGACAAGACTGAGACTGAGGGCCATCTGATATGAGGTTGAGGCCTCCATGTGAGACCATCTAAGGCCATCAAAGAACGAAACTGAGACATGTGCGTGAGATCGTCGAGGGACAACTGAGATTGAGGGAAATGAGTGAAATAATGGTATGTTATTTAAGCTACCCTAACATTTATTTCAGTGATATCTAACATTGTTTCATTGATTCTATCCTAGTGACTATTGATAAAAACCCCAGGAAACAATGGAATAACAAAAAGTCCCACTCTACCACCAAACCAAGGGCCCTCTTCTAACAATTTCTCATAATCAACAAGATTGGAAAACTTAACATTATTTCTCATAATTGTTCTTATTTTTATATGTAAATTATTTTCACGCAGTAAAAGGTGTCATTATATGTGGTGCATTTATTCTCACACTAGAGAATTGGATAGGGGGAGCTAAGAATGAAGTATCGTATTGTTCGTATCCCACTCATTATGTACATTGTAGATATTTTATTCAAAGGCCACAACATAGAGTTGCCCAAGTTGTGTGAAAGAAAATAATTTCACCATTGTGGCCTTGTATCAGTCCAAAACAATGCCATAATGACAAGTTTCTACAACTTATATGTGCTCTATATGAAATCAAGAAGCCACATGAGGATGTTAATCAAGGTAATGATGGTTTGGGGCACACTATTTTATATTTTGAGCTAGATAGTGATTGATGAGGCCCTATCCATATAAATAGGACAATCCCCCCTCTCTACAAAACTAGGAAAACCCCCATTCTCATGCGGGTCTCATCACTAAAACACAACCTTCTTGTTGTGAAACTCAAAAATAATCCATTACAATCCTGGTGAAGTTTTCCAATACTCTAATCGTTATGGTTTTAGTAAGGTGCATTTGTAAGAGTGTCATTAATTTATTCCAAGGAAATATGTTGACAAACTAGACCTGGGCCAACATCTTTATAGTGTTTGAAATCCAAATTCATATGCTATCATAACCTGGATGCTTTCATTCCAAGGTTTTCTTCAATACATATATAATATTAGGAAAATAGTTCCATAAGTAATTTGAAATTCACTTCTTAATTGTATGAGTTGGTCGTTAAACCCAAGTGCAAGGAAGAAATAACAAAATATGTGCGCCATATCCCTGGGTTGTTGTGAATAATAAAAGAAGACTGGAATAGATGGCACAAAGTTCTAAAACTATTCATACTCCTGAATAACTTTGAACAATAACAGATACCATTTTAGAAGATATGTGAAGTTCAAGAAAAAAAGGTCACCAACTCATACTAAGAACTAAAACTACCGGTTACTATGTAACTATTTGAGTTGAATCTTTAGGTTGTACTTGTTAATATAAGTTGTTTATTCTCTATAACATTTTGGCTCCAAGTGGCTTGGCTTGAAATTGTATTGTAATTTTCCAAAGGCCATTTGGTATAGATTATGTTGCCTATGTAATTTTATCTCCAATCTAAATATGAAGCAATAAATTTCCTTCTTTTTTTTTCTCATGGTCATATTAAAATAAACACATATATTTTCATCAATTCAAGTGGATTGTGAGAACATATTGCAAACTAGGGAAACTGGGAATGGATTCTAACTAGACCTTTCACATTGGAGTCATTTTGACATCTATTGTTTACAAAATTTATCTCCATGTAGATTATACACCTGAAGAGTTCATTGAATAAACTTCATGGTATTTCCTTCTGAATAAACTTCACAGGTATTTCCTTCTACATAATGGAGAATTGTTTGTCTTCTTGAATTACCTTGAACATAATTCCAATTAATGGACACAATTGAGTTATTTTTATTCATAAACTTGTTTAATTTTTGTAAACTCCTAATGTTTCCCCCTTTAGAATAACAAAGTGTTACACCAATACCATTATTGTCAAATCTCATATATAGTCAAGGTTATAGGATTTACCAAATTTTAAATATTGTTTTCTTACATTTTAGGTTATAGCTTCTAATTGGGTGATATTATTATTTGATGATTTCCAATTAGTAAGGTGCAATAACCATAGAAAAGGCAATCAATATTTTGAAGAACATGTTTAGGACCTCCTTTTAGACAATTGTAGAACCTCATATAATTACCAAACATCATGTAGGTGAAAAATTAAGATAAACAAGTATTGCAATAAACTCATGAAATGGGACTATAAAGGAATATTGAAATTTGGATGTTCTCCAAGGAAACAATATGTCAAGGATAAAACATCAATTTATGGGATTGGTATCTTTGTTGAGTTTCTAATTTTACAATTTTGAATGGCATGGAAAATTTGTATAATATATACATAAATTTTATAGTAGTGAAATGGAAAAATAAGAGATTATCTCACATTGTACTAATGTAACTTGAGATCTCATCCTATCCTTGAGGAAAACACTTCATATGGTTATTTATTTGTAGACAAGGAAATGGAATTTCTCTTTAACATTTTCATGGTAACCACAATAAATATTTAGATTGCCTTTCTAGGAAAAGTGAAGAGATTTGTTTCTAGTCACAAAATCAATGAATGTGTGAAACCACGAATTTTCAATGTTGAAGGTTTTATTTAGTTGTGTCATAATCTTCTTAATATAAGATATATTGAAACTATAGAATTATATAGTGTAGATAACAAATATAGTATGGGTCTTGTCAATGCATTCAAGGAGTTTAGTTGATAGGTATAAATGTATTTTGTGTTTAATGTTTTTTATATGGTGATAAAAAAGGAATAGCATACTTGATCCTACATTACTAGGGTTCACATATAGATACAAAAGATTTCTGAAAAGTTGGGATTTAGAATCAAGGAAGGGACACACATACATGTGTCTATGTCAAATGATTTATTTATCATTTTTCTTGGAAATATTAGTGGATTCCCCTCAAATGTATGTTAAGAACCAAATATCAATATAGCATAGAAAAACCTCAGAAAAAGTACTCAACGCCTTGAAAAAGAGATAATTTCATATAATAAGCCTCTTCGAGGGGGAAACCTCCTTTTACCCCACTTAAATGTTCAAGTACAAGATGATTCAAAATGAAAATGTCTCCTTGGTATATATAGGAGACTAGGAGGTATAATTACAACTAATGGCCTAAAGACGACATAAATAAAATAACATTACTAATATAATATGCTCCAATTAAGGGGTAATGAGCCAATATTAGGGCTTAACATGCCCCTCCCCTTCAGACAAGTTTTGTCCGCAATGTTTGAGTAACTCTGGATGATTTTGTATAAAAGACTCATCTTCCCAAGTGGAATATTTAGCCGGTAGTTTCCTCCATTTAATGAGATACTCTGAAATGGATATATTCCTCAGCTGGCGAATTCTTCTATCAATGATGGCTTCAGGCTCCAATATGATTTTTCCTTCTTTGTCAAGTTCTGGAAATATAGTTTGAACTGGGATCTTGTCACCTATAACCTTCTTTAAGCATGAAACATGGAAAACTAGGTGTACTCGTTGTTACCCGTGATTTTGGTCATCATGATGGTGTATTGATGATGGTGTATTCAGGCTCCTAATAAGAACTTTCTCCTGAGAAAAGTGACATTCATCTCCTCCCAGAAAACATATTTTTCAAGAGAGTTTGCAGGTTGCTAATATCCTAGGGTGCGAGAATGACCCATTCCCGCAGGCTTCCTTCAGCTAGGGTGCGAACTTCTTGCACTATGCTACATAGCTAGGGTGAAAACTTGTTCTAAAGCTTGGAAAAAGATGAAGTCTATATGGTTCTAGAAGGGAATATTCTAGAGAATGGGTTGGCATTCGAATGGTTATCTTTGTATTGGTTTCCTTGATATTGTGGGATCATTCTTATCCAAGTAACCATCTCATCCTCTCCTATATATTGATGGAATTCTCATGGAAAAGGTTAAGCAAGATTCATTGGAGAATTGGTGAAAGAATTGTGTGAAGGACCTAGCTTGAA
>ML782912.1:205239-247857 GCA_009831015.1 Picea engelmannii | reverse complement strand
GCCTTCCCCAAGTTTCTCGACTACCTAAAAATGTCCAAGCCATAGATTCTGAAAATTCAAATGTTTTCCCTTCGGCTCATTTTCTCAGTCCCATTTCAGGACTAAGTCTCCTACTTCAAAAATATTCTCTTTGGCCTTATGGTTGTCAAACCACCTTTTAATTATCTTTTGATGAGAGATGAACTTTGATTTTTCCTTCTCCCTTTCTTCTTCTAGCATGAGGATGGTATCAATTAATTGTTTAATAACTGATGAGGGTTGTCCTTTAGAACCCCGAGCAAGCTAAAGAGATGGAAGATATAGCCCATTTGGGAGAATGGCTTCTTGTTCGTATACCAGAAAGATGGGGATTTCCCTATAGCTTCCTTGGGTGTTACTCTATTGGCCCATAAGTCATTATGAAGTGAACTATGCTAGTTCCTCTAATTGTCTGCAACTATTTTCTTCAATATCCTCACTAGGTACTTATTGGTTGATTCTACCACTCCATTCCCTTCTGGATAGTAGTTTGCAAAGTATCTGATTATGATTCCTTTTTCTAGCGCAAACTTTGTTAATAGGGTGGAAGAAAAGTAAGAAGCATTATAAAAAACAAGAATGGAAGGAATATTGAACCTTGTGATCATTTGGTGTTCTATGAATTGGATTACCACCTTTTCGTTCACATGAGTCAGAGGGATGGCCTCTGCCCATTTCGTGAAATAGTTCATAGCAATCAATATGTATCTATTTTGTTTTGAATAACTCGGTGTAATTTATCCTATGACATATAACCCCCATTACTCGAATGGTCTAGATATTTCCATGGGTTGGAGTGGGAAATATGCTCTCTTTTTTCTCCCTATGCTCATTTGACAAGTTTTGCAGTTTCTAGTGTGTGTGTGAGTGTCTCTAAATAGAGTAGGTCAATAATAGTTGGCTCTCAGTATCTTGTAAGCGGTGGTATTCCACGCAAATTTTCCACCTGTGGGACCATCATGGAGCTCCTTCATAAACTTATCTGTTTCTTCATGTTCAAGAAATATTAAAAGTACCCATCATAATTCACGCGGAAGAGAACTGAATTTATGAGGCAATGTTGTGTCGATTTTAGTATGAGAGATCTTCTTTCCTTAGGGTTTAGATTTTTTGGGCAAGTCCCATGATGTAGGAGATAAGTTAGTTTCTCATACCAAGACTCTTGCCCTGGGGGAACATATAAATCTTCACTACACCATAACACCAATTCATTCTCCCACTGGGGTCTTCATTTACTTGGTCCTGGGCTTCAGCGGCCAGTTTACACAATCCTTGTCCCTTAACCAATTTGGAAGGTTTTTTATATAGATCAAATTCTTGTACCTTTTCCATCATGTTTCCTCTTCTTTTCCCTATCTCATGTTGAGTGAATAGGGATCGAACTGCAATATGAGGCACAATGTCTTTGGTGTGTTTTTTCAGGATGTAAGATCTGAAATGTTTTACTTCCTTGTACAACGCATAAGCTTGTTTGTCTATAGAAGGATAATTTATTTTGTCCCCTTGGATATTTTTGCTCATAAATGAGACTAGCACCTCATTTTTTCATCATCCTTATGATTCAATACTGTAGCTAACGATTGGTCAGAGGCAAAAGTATAGAGGAAAAAATCTCTGCTAGATTCGGGACTTCGCAATACTGTAGCTTGAGATATTGTGGTCTTAATATTGTTGAGAGAAATTTTTCATTTTTCATCCTACTTAAATTCAACACATTTGCAGATCATTTTTTGTAAGGGTTTCATAGTTTCAGTGAAATCAGGGGTGAACTTCCTCACAAAATTGATTTTCCCAAAGAAGGATTGCATAGCCTTTTGTTGTGGGTTAAGGGAAGTTCAGATATTGCCTTAATTCTTTCTGGGTCTATCTGAATTCCTGCTTGATATATAATATGACCTAGTAGTTTCTCTTCCTCGACACCAAAGATAGTTTTATTAGGGTTTAAATATATACCGTATTTCCTACACCTTTCGAAAATATGGGTTAGGTGTTGGATGTGATCTTCTCTATTCTTTGAATACACAGTCACTTCGTCCAAATAAACTACTAAACATTTGTTGATTAATCCCCAAAAAGATACATCCATGGCCCTTTGGAAGGTTTCCCCTGCATTGATTAACCCAAAGGGTATGCGTTTATAAGAAAAGGTTCCCCACTTGGTTGAGAAGGTAGTTTTCAGTCAGTCTTCCTATGAAACTAGAACTTGGTTGCAACCTAAAAAATCGTCCAGCGGGGAGAAGATCTTAGAACTAGACATGGTCTGCAAGAGTTGCTCCATCAGTGGGACTGGGTAGTTGTCCTTTTCTAATTCTTTGTTGAGGTTTCTGAAATCCACACATAGGCTGATCTCCCTAGACTTTTTTCTGACAGGAACCAAATTTGCCACACAGGAAGAGTGTCTAACCTAAAAGATAATTTTAGCATCTAGTAATTTATTTAACTCCTAACACATGAGGGGTTCTAGAGATGGGTGGTACTTCTAGAGCTTATGTTGGAAGGGTTTTAATGGGATTTTGTGTTGAATGATATGAGTCTCATAAGTCTTTAGATCTCGGTAGGGCCATGCAAAAACATCTTTATATTCTCTGAAAAAAACGAGATAGGCTTTCCTTTCTTTTTTAGATACTGTCTTGTCAAGATTTATATTCTTAAGGTTCTCCGAGGTTCCCAGATTTATAGTCTCGTACATGGGACAAGAACTCCCTGTCTTTCTATTTGTTGACCCTTTAAATATTTCCCTTAAGTCAAATAGGTTCTCCAAATTGGCTACCCCTTTCGATATCGTGTGAAACCTTGGTTTTTCAATCGACTGATCTATTTCACCTTTTTGTTCATGGGGATTAGTTTCTACTACTTTCTCTTGGAATGCTTCATCATCAATAGCCAGGTCTTTAAAAGTATCCTGAATGGTTAAGAATTTTATGATCTATTCATCTCCTTCAAATAATTTCCAATTAGAAATATTGTTGGGCACCGGTGGTTTGTAGAGTAGCTCCAAAGTGAACTGGGAGGCTTCATAGTCTTATAAAGGGGATAGCCTTGAGGTAGTAGTGGCCAGGGAATCAACAAGAGTATTCTTGGTTCTGGGGATAGCTATAATGTTGAAATATTCAAAATGTTCTATTAGCATGTGCACTTCCTATTGATAATTTCTCAGGTGGGTATAGTTGCAATGTATAGTGTTCCTTAGTTGCCTAACAATAATTTTAGAGTCTCTGAAAACCTTTAGTTTTTTAATGTTTAAGTCTATGCCTTTCTTTAGCCCTTGCACTAAATCTTCATACTCTGCGGTGTTATTAGTGCATTCAAATTCTAGTCTGAAGGAAAAAAAAATTGTTTCCACTTCGGATCGATGAGGATACACCCTGCTCTTAACCCTTATTGTGATTTAGACCCATCAAAGTATAAGTTCCATACTTGCAAGTGAGAATTCCATGCTTACTAACTTCTTCCTCTCCCCTTATTTCATTTGTGGTTTCCAACAAAGGTTCTTGACAAAAGAGGGTTTCGTCTGCCGTTGTCGATACATTTTCTTGAAAAGTTATTTCTGAGTTTTGAGTAAGAGGAACATCATATGAGAGAGGGGAGAAATCACCTAAGTCGGAATCGTAGGAGTAGTTTCCTATCACAGGGAAATTTGTCGAAGAGGGTTAGTTGAGGGATTCTAAATCGGTAACAGTGTGTTTTAGATACCTTTCCCTATCGATCTTAATCATGTTTGCATGTCCCTTTAATGGAAACCAAAGGTGAGCCCAGTCTATGTTGAAGTATCCATTCAAATTCTTGGACCAATCTCAAATAAGTAGCAGTCCATAAGCTTCTGGTATATCTACTACAATTATGTCAATTACTTGAACAAATTTCGAGTGTGTCGACATTTTGATCATGACATCCTTGAGTTCTCCCATAACTTTCACCTGGGTTATGTCTAGTTGTATCACATGTTTATCACTTTTGAGAGGGAATGCGTTTAATTTCTTGAATATAGATAATGGCATAACATCGGAGGATTCCCCTGAGTCAACTAAACAATTATTGAGTTTTTTGTTGAATACTTCCAAAATCAAGAGGAACAGTGGGACAAACGACTTTCCTTTTTTATCTTCAGAGCAAGCGTTTACAGTTGGTTTATTTCTTAGATCCGTGGGGGATGGATTTTTTCCTTGGTTAGTGATTGTTATATAAGTTTCTACTAACTTCAAGGCTTGTAACAGAAAGTCCTTCTATTGGGGAATTCTACACATGTCCATGATTGTTACATTTTCTTTTAATCTTTTTAAATATTCTACTATGTTGTAGTCTATCTTGTGTGATTCTAGTGTATGGATGTTTATAGGGTTTCTTTGAGAGACAAAAGGTGCTTTTGATTGATTGGATTTTTGTTTTCCTCTCAAATTTTGGGCAATGGTAAGGTCATTTGAGACCAGTTGACCCCTACTTCATGTTTTCATAGCAAAGACCTCAGCGGGTCATTCTTGAACCTCAAATAGATCATTGGAAGACATTAGCAAGTCAGGGTCCCACTACAGCATGGTTGTTTCTTTCGGTAGGTCAAGCTCCTCCTGATCAGCAATATTCACCACTCAGATGCTTGATTGTTCGGTAAGGGAAACTTCGACTAGGAACCGGTTATCCATAAAATTCATGGCATGCACCCATTATGGATAGTCTGTTTCAGAATTGTTTTCTTGGTGATAGGTACAAAAAGAGTTGGATGCTACATTTCCCAAGTCAATGTTTAAATTGGTTGGTGGAGGTTCCATTTCTTTGAACGATGGGTTCCTTTTGAAAAAGGGTTTATAGGGCCTTTGGCCTTGGTTTCCTTCCCCTGCATTTATTTTCATGTCTATGATTTCATTTGGCAACTTCTTTATCATCTGTTGTAGGTCTTCTATGTCTCCACTTCCCTTTTGAGGCCCTTGTTCTGTTTGTTTTCCCGGGGGTATGGTCAACAAGAGACCTCTACTGGGTGGAGGTTGAGCTTCCTTCTTAACTAATGAGACCTAGCCTTCTTTACATCCCTTCATTTGGAATTCAATTGTTTTGGCTTCCTCGAAATTCTCAACTAGGGTCGTTTTAGCATTCCTTTTTACAAACATGGAAATAGAAGCAAGGAGAGCATTAGCGTATACTTTGATTTGCAACTCCTTAGTGGGTTTAGCTTCGGGTTTAAATTTTTTTAGGATAGTGGTAAATCATTGATTGAAGTATTTAACCTTTTATTTTGAACTCATGGTGGTGGTGAACAACTCAGCCATCAAAGCTCCTGTAGTGGTTTCTTCTGCAATTTTTCTAAAAAATCACTTTGAAAATTTGTCCAACTAGTTATTGTCACATACCCACTACCTAAATCGGATTTTTCTAGTTTTCCACCGAATCAGAACCCCCGAAATACCTACAGAGGCCTAGCGTGAGCTAGCTCTTTCTCTCTCCCTTCTCTCCTGTGATCGCGGGTCATGATCACAGTCTAAATAAACGCAATACCTCTTTCATACTTCACGCCTTGGCGCTATAGTGGTTTCGAGTCATTTGACTTGGCAACCGTCGAACCCCGACAGGGCCAGCGATCAACCAATGGGGACGAATCCCTATAGGGTTAGAAAATGGCTAATAGGAACAAATCTCAATAGGGCTAGAGAACAGCCAATGAGAAACGGCCCCGTTGCACGCTTAAGTGGAATAAAGGTGGCAGAGAGGTAAACGTGACACGGTAGTCGACATGATAGGAGGGGGCCCCACTTCACACGCCACACTATTCTGGACCCCCCCGCCATTAAAGGCAGAATGGCAAGGGGACTCTGGAATGCATCCTCAGCCGTAGATATGGGCGGGTGGACTTTGGCCATCCAGATCTTCTCGCTACTTACCCTAATGCGCATTCGCGCCCCAGTGTAAAATTGGCATCTCTTCCTCACATCACACGGTCGTTACGAGCCCTGAGATTTCCCAAAGGAATATTTTCCATTCATCGGGACTTAGCCACATGCTATCATCTCGACATTATGGGTCGGGATTTGTCAAGGCAAGAGCCTGATTTTTTGTCATCGGAACTCCCAAATCCCTGATCCCTGACTTCCCGAAATGGATAATCTCTCAACACGTCACCTCCTTAAATCGGACGGTCCACAACTGCTCTGGGGTTTCCACCATGGAAAGTCTCTATCCCTTGTCACCAGGACTCCCGATATCGTGATTCCCAATTTCCTGAAATGGGAGATCTCACGACGCGTGGCCTCTGTCAAACGGATGGCTCAGATCTATCCCAGGGTTTCCACAATGGAAAGTCCTAATCTCTTGTCAACAAGAATCTCGATTCCGCGATTCCTGATTTCCCGAAATGGGAGATCTTATGACACGTGGCCTCTGTCAATTGGATGGCTCAGATCTATTCTGGGGTTTCCACAATGGAAAGTCCCGATCACTTGTCAACAAGAATCTCGATTCCGCGATTCCCGATTTCCCGAAATGGGAGATATTATGACACGTGGCCTCCGTCAATCGGACAGCTCATATCTATTCCAGGGTTTTTCGCCCCTATACACTAGGGTCTTAACCCTCGGGTAACTCCTGACAGATCCAACGGCTGTTAAGTTTTCCAGTTGAGATCCGATGGCTCAGACAGATTCCTAACTTGTGGGCTCTCCCACAACTTCCTAAACGTGGAAAGATCCACGGTCCGAATACTCTCATGGACCTTGGGGATCTACGGTCCTAAACTCTTCGCTACCCACGAAGACATAAGAAAACAAAGTGGAAAGGCATTTAATGCCCTACTTTCTCCTACTAATCTAATGGTCGTGGGTGACTGCAGATTCCCCGATGAAATCTCGTCCATCGTTTAATACCTATCCGAGTTAATGCACTTAACACTCCAGCTTCCTCTTACCAAATCTAACAGTCATGAGTGACCATATATTTCTCGATGAAATCTCATCCATCATTTCGTTAATTCATCCTTATGTTGCCATCTCAGGTTTTTCAAGAGGGTTATTCCTCTTCGTGTAGGGTTACTAAGTCCTTACACCTTCACAATCGCCTTCCTGATACTTGATGGGATTTTCAAGGAAGGTATCTCTATGGGGAGATTCACTCAGGGTACTATTTGAGGCAAATAAGGGTATCCTCCACCCGAGAACTAGACATGAAGTCTGAATTAGATCAGTACGCATTTAAATAACAATTCATGAGGACATATGCCATATATAGTCTCTTCCATACAAATATACAACTACTAGTACTGATCAAAACATCCTATAGACATTCTTACAATGAATTTATTCATAGTTTCACAGCTTATGGGTATAATCATCAGAATAAACATATATATATATATATATATATATATATCAAGATGCCAGAGGCAAAAAACTTATCAGAAATAACACCAGGGGTTATGCAACTGCTGAGAGGGGTGCTCGTTTCCACCCAACCGTAGGCTTAGTGACTCCCAGCAGATTTACCACTAGCCGCCCCTGAGATGCGACCACGATGCTATGAGACTGCGTCTCCATTTTCCAGTGACTAGGAGCGAAGGTTGCAATCCTTCCTCTCTGCTATCACTCACTTTTCATATCGCCAGAGTTCTCCCCTCGCATCTGCCCCCTCCAATCGCTTCTACCCCATGCCTTATCCTCTTGCGAGGTTGTGTGTGGCACGATTACCCTCACACTGGTCAGGCCTAATGGCTCTATGGATGGGTGGTTCACCTCCCATCCCTCATTAAACCATCTGCCTACCAACATGTGAGACATTTAATTTAGGGCCAGCGATCCGCTTTTGGTTCTCCGGGCCAGTGGAGTCCAAATACGGTATTAATCCTCGGTGGAAGTTAACGCCACCTTTCCAGGTGCCTTCCACCACCATCGTGGTCTCTTTTTCTGCACATCCCCTCTCAGCAGTCCTGCAATATAAATTCATAATGTTATTCACATTTATTGACCTTTTCCTCAAGGTCCATTTACATCACATATTCATATTTATGAGTTTGCCATAGTTCTTGGCCAGTCCAGTTATTTTTACAAACTGGGGGAAACAGGGTGCTACAATTCCCTCCCCCTTAAAGGAACATCATCCTTGATGTTCTTATCTATTAACATGAATTGCATGTACAGAAGAAAACAAAATCGGATATGCCTGTCTCATGGCATCCTCCATTTCCCATGTAGCCTCATCCGGGCCAAAATGTGTCCACTGCACCTTGACCTGTGCAATGGTTTAGTTCTGAAGTGGGGTTTCCTTTCTATCCAGTATGCATTGGGGTTTTGGTATAAATTCTCCCTCCGGTTCCACCTGGATCACAGACCAGTCAATTATATGATTAGCATCATGTACATGTTTCTTCAATAATGAAACATGAAAAACATTATGTTCTTTTACTGTGGGAAGAAGTGCTAGCCGATGGGCTACAGGTCCCACTCTATCTAGAACCTCAAAGGGTCCACAATACCGGGGTGCCAACTTTGCATAAGATCCCATTTTGAGGGAACTTCTTCTGGGCTTAATTCTGAGATATACATGGTCTCCCATTTTGAACTCTCTTGGAGTTCTCTTTTGATCAACATAACTTTTTTGTCGGCTCTGAGCGACCTTCAGATTTTGTTTTATCTGAGTCACTTGTTGTTCCATTTCTCTCATCATGTCGGGTCCAAAAAAAATCCTATTCACAAGATTACTCCAGCTGATTGGAGTATTACACAGCCTACCATAGAGGACCTCAAAGGGACTCATCTTTAAGGATGCTTGGTAGCCGTTGTTGTAGGCAAATTATACCAATGGCAGGTAGTCTTCCCATTTCCTGGGTTGATGCATTACATGCATCCTTAACATATCCTCTAATATTTGATTCACTCTTTCTGTCTGTCCGTCAGTTTGAGGGTGATAGGCGGTGCTAAACAACAATTTGGTCTCTAAACCTACCATCAGTGATTTCCAAAAATTGGAAGTAAATTTTGTGTCTCTGTCAGATATTATCTCCCTCGGCATACCGTGCAGTCAGAATACCTCTTTCATGAATATATGGGCAATATCTATCGCCTTGCAGGTTGATTTGATAAGGATGAAATGAGAAGACTTGCTCAGTTTATCCACCACTACCATAATGGCATCATTCTTCTTAGTTGAAGTCGGCAATCCAGTGATAAAATCCATGGAAATGGTTTCCCATTTCCATTCTGGGATGGGTAAAGGGTGTAATAGTCCTGTTGGGTGTCGATGTTCTGCTTTAACCTATTGGCACTCTATGCATTGGGACAAATATTTGGCTATGTCTTTCTTCAATCCATGCCAATAAAATTGTTTCCGGGTGGCAGTGATCATTTTCTGGTATCCTGGGTGACCAGTGTAGGGTCTTTTATGTAGTTCATCTATGATGAACCTCTTCAAGTCGTCATGATTTGGAATGTGCATTCTATCTCTGTAGGTGAGAAGACCTCCTTTGGTCATCTGGTAGCCTTCATATTTTACTCCAGTGGGTTCTTGCTACAGGTACAGGGTCATCGTCTGAACGAAGGAATCTGTTCTTTGTGCATTTCTGACTCTGTTCTTGACATCAATCTCGTAGGTACTCACCGCTTCCAGGTGAATTGTTTTCATGCTTCTGCTAAGGGCATCGGCCACCCTATTTTCCTTCCCTTTGATGTGTTTGATTTCAAAATCAAATTCTCTAAGGAGGGCCATCCATCTAGCTTGTTTATCATTGAGCTTTGGTTGGTCAAACAAATATCTCAATCCACAGTGATCTGTCATAAGTACAAATTTCCTTCCCAAGAGGTAATGCCTCCACATTTTCAAGGCATGCAATATGGCATCCAGTTCTAGATCATGAGTCACATATTTGACCTCATTTTCATTCAATTTTCGGGATTCATAGCAGATCACCTTTCCTTCCCTCATAAGGACTCCTCCGAGCCCTTCCTTACAGGCATCTATGCACACAAGGAAGTCAGCTTCTGGGTCAGCGATTTTCAACGTGGGTGCATGGGTTAGTAGATGTTTCAAGGTTTGAAATCTTTCTTCACATTGTTGTGTCCACATGAATTTTGTCCCCTTATTCTGGAGGGCAGTGATTGGACAACCAATATTGGAGAATCCTTTTATAAATCTTCTATAGTATCCCGCCAATCCCATAAAGGATCTGATGTCTGAAACATCCTTTTGGGTAGGCCATTCCATAATAGACCTAATATTGTTGGGATCTACTGCCACCCCTTCCTCGGACAGAACATGTCCCAAGTAATGTATTTTCTTCTGAAAGAAGTCACATTTGTTGAATTTAGCAGAGTTGATGCTCTCTTAGCACTTGCAGCACAAGTCTAAGGTGCTCTTCATGTTCTTCTCTATTCTTAGAGTAGATTAATATGTCATCAATAAAAACTAGTACAAATTTATCTAGAAATTTCCTGATTACAATGTTCATTAAACACATGAAAGTGGTAGGGGCATTGGTTAGCCCAAATGGCACTACCACAAACTCATAGTGACCATACCGTGTCTGAAAAGTGGTTTTATGGATGTCTTCACCCTTGATTCGGACTTGATGGTATCCCGACCTCAAGTCAATCTTTGAGAAAATAGACGCTCCTCCCAACTGATCGAATAGATCATCGATCCTGGGTAAGGGGTACTTGTTCTTTATGGTTACTTTATTAAGTTGTCTATAATCTATACACAGTCTAAGGGTGCCATCCTTCTTTTTCACAAACAGGACTGGTGCTCCCCATGGGGACACGCTGGGTCGAATATAACCCTTATCCATCATTTATTTCAATTGTAATTTGAGTTCCACTAATTCAGGTGTGCTCATCCGGTAGGGTGTCCTAGACACCGGCACCGCTCCTGGTGTGAGCTCTATCGAGAATTCAATGTCTCTTCTTGGAGGTAGACCTGGTACCTCTTCCGAAAACACATCTCTATATTCTCTCAAGATAGGGTGATCATCAAGACTTGGTTTAGCACCTTCGATGGTTTTTAACACCTGTATTTCATATAGGGGACATCCCTTTCGACAATACTTTCTCATTTGCAGGGCTGATATTTGCCTCATCGAGACCGGTTTTCGGATCCCTTGAAGCGTTATCCTTTTTCCTTCTTTGCTCACACATTCTAAGGTTTTATGGTAACATTCCAGTCTATCTTTATGGGTGGCCAGCCAGTCCATACCAATCAACAGATCGTATGATCCCATGGGTAATACATTAAAGTTTGCTTGGGTGAGAATTCACCCAACATTAATTGGCAGGCTGGTATGACCTCTACTAACTTTCTTTTGGTGCCAGTGGCTAACTGTACCAACCATGGCTTAGTTTTCTTTCGTGGTTGTAGATTACACTTATCAACAGCTTTAGGGGATATATAACTCAAATTTGAACCAGGGTCAATCAAAACAGACACCAGATGGTTGAAAATCATACCTTCTGTTGTAACAGATATTAAATTCGACTATGTTGCCCAAAGTACAAATCGGTTCTCATTTATTCACATTAACAAGGGGCTACTAGCGCTTGGGAATGTCATCAGTACATTGGGAGATGATCAATAAATAAGGTTTTGGCGAAGGAGTGACAACAATAGGCATGTAAATACTCCACTCCTCTGGCTATTTGAAGCATGATATCTATTTCCCTTGGCAGTGAAAATGGAATTCTCTTGCGAGGAGAAGAATTCTCGTTGATGAAGCTACGAAGATCCTTAGGCATCAATTCTGTGACTAGACAACACTCATTTTTTCCTTTATCTACAAATGAGCTTATTTCCTGTAGAATATTTGGATGCAAAAGCTTAGACATTACAGATACCTCTTCAACAAACATTTCGACATTGAGTCAAATTCAGAGGAGCAAGGGAACTTTCAGGAGACTTTCGTAAAGCATTTTCAGAGATATTTTACACCACTTTTGTACATTGGACTTATCCTCACTGCTTTTTCATTTAGCCCTCGCGACCAAAAGCAGATTAGTTTTCAAGAATTCAAAAATAAACTAATGGAACCTGGGATTGTGGATCATATTGTGGTTTCAAACAAATCTGTAGCTAAAGTTTATGTTCGAAATTCACCTCAAAGTGAAAGAAGTAATGGAGAGATACATGTCAGGCAGACCTCATCTATGGGTGGCATCCAACATCAGTATTCTTTTAATATTGGCAGTGTTGAATCCTTTGAGTAGAAGTTGGAAGATTGCTCAAGAAGCGTTGGGTATTGATCCTCATGATTATGTTCCTGTAACATATGTTTCAGAAATGATCTGGTACCAAGAGCTATTGATATTTGCACCTACATTATTGATCCTTGGGTCCCTTATTTATCTTTATTGATGAGATTGATGCAATTGGTCAGGCAAGAGGTCGTGGAGGGTTAGCAGGATGCAAATGATGAAAGTGAAATGTTTTCACGACCTGGAAAACTAAGTGGTCGTTTTCCTAAGAATTATGCTAATGAACCGGCAACAAGATTTACCAATGGAGGGGCCTATCCTCTAGACCTCATCCTGATTGCAAAAGCACGCCATAATGATCAAAACTATGTATTTTCCTTGCTCACTGGATACCGTGATCCACCGGCTGGAGTTTCGATTTAAGAGGGTAGACTTAAATCTGGACTTTCACTTTTGCAAAGATTGGGTGTTGAAATTCATGCCTTATCAGAATTAATAGCTACACAGCCTCACTTGCTCACTGCTTCAGAGGAGAAAATTATTGAATCATTTAAATAGGCCGAGGGTTTCGGTTTTAAGATGGGAACAAAGAGCTTTGCAAATGTTTTACGTGCGATTTTTGGAGCAAGGAAGGAAAACCTCGATCAAAGACTGCAGTGTTTGATCAGTTTAGGGTTCTCTGGAAAGAAAAATTTTGGATATATTAATGAAGAGGCCGACGACGCTAGGGCTTTCCGAGGAAAAAATGAAGTGTAGCGTGGACTTTCTGGTCAAAACTATGGGATTTTCATTGGCCGATTATGTTAAGAATCCATTAACATTGCATACAACTTGGAGACGAGGATAAGACCTCGGTATAGAGTAATGGAGACATCGAGGTCTATGCGAGTGCAAGTGTAGAAAAGAGAGATGAGTTTTATGAATATTGTTAACCTTAAACAAGAATGTTTCTTGAAAAAATATGTTGATTCGAATGCTGAATCTTCATTTCTGCGAGATATTTACCAGAGGGCAAAGCTGGAAAGTTGATAATTGACAAGTGGACATGCAATGAGTGTGATTCAGTCAAAGAGATTCATGAAACGGTGGAAGTGCCACAAATGAAATCATTGTAGTCTGCATAATATGGCGGAGAAAATTGGAGCGTTGGGCAACGATGATTATTTCGTTTGGGACGTGAATCGTTCTGACCTAATTGCATTGTGGCGTTCTAATTAAAAACGGTCGCGGTTATATGAAAGCATTGGATCTGCCTCCTCCAGGTCTCCCCAGGTGTCAGAACACCTGGAAGACAGAATCCGTGCAGACCAGGAACACATCATCTGTCTAAACATAGACAATGTTCAGTAAAATGGCCGCAACCAGGCTCGCATACTCAGCCTTCGTCTGGTCCACCATCGTCGTCCTCGAAGGCTTTGCAACAACTCTAGAAACGATAGACTTCTGGTTTGTGACCATATTGTCGTTGATAGAAGGCACTCGCATCTTCAGACAAAAATGTGAGTTCGAGTGGTGAAGTAATGCCCAGTCGAAGGTTCAATCAGTTCCTCCTACCGTGAAGCCGTCCATAGTTGCAATAGTAGTTGGAATAGCTAAAGGTCTGGGCCTGGGATCGATGCATAGCCTGTTGTTCTTTTCTTGGGCATTGTTTCTCTGGTACACAAGTCGTATCATACATGATGGGGTAATAGATGGCGGTGAAGCATTCACCACCATGCTCAATGTTGTCATCAGTGGACTGTCTCTTGGACAAGCAGCGCCAGATATAAGTTCATTCGGACGGGCACAAGGTGTTGCTTATTCTATTTTTGAGATGATAAATCGAGGTTCTTCTAGAAAGTCGAGCTCTGGTAAAGGTAGCAGACTACAAAACGTTAGGGGAAACCTTGAATTAAGAAACGTGCGCTTCAGTTATCCATCTCGTCCAGATGTCATCATATTTGAGGATTTGAGTTTTAGTATTCCAGCGGGGAAGGTAGTTGCCATTGTGGGTGGCAGCGAGTCTGGGAAGAGCATTGTTATCTCCTTCATTAAGCACTTCTATGACCCAATTTCAGGTCAGGTTATATTGAATGGAAATGACATTTAAATCTTGGAGTTGAAATGATTGAGGGGGGTGCATGAGCACAGCACTGAAAAAAAACTTCTTTCGAAGAGAGTTTCATTGTAATGACTGAGTTTTTGTAAACCAGACTGGAGTAATAAAGATGATTTCTGCTCGCGACTGTGAGATTCATCACAGTCGATTTCTTTCAGCATGTTTTTCTTCTTTTTAGATGTGTTAAATCTATTTGGACTGCATTCATGTGTTCTTTACTCACAGTTGATATTGTCTTTACCATACCTTTATGTCTTCCTTAATCCATCACGACTGCATTACATTTTGTTTTCTTCTAACCGATGGGCTTCGTTATACTTTAGTACGACCACTACTATAACAAAAGGATTTGGGTTTTCTGTGATTGTTTATTGCCTTTCCTTTGCACCAGCTATCAGTTGTGTAAGACCAATCTGCATTTTCAGAACTCTACATATATCCTTTGCTACATTGGCCTTTCCTTTTCTTTCCACTACCACATCATGATTAATCAAAACGCTAAAAGATAGACTTACTTTGCCTCACTTTCCGCAAGTTATTTAATCTCTACTATTATCTCTTTTCTTCGGTTTTCATTTGACTCCATGCCTAATGGACCTTTTCCCTAGTTTAACCCTCAAACCCCACAAATCCAAGACCATCTTTTACCCATAAATCTGCCCACCTTTTTCACACTACTTAAATTCCTATTGTGACATTGTTCGAGAGATCCCTCTTGGGTTGGAAGGGGCAGCTCCCAATCCAAAGTGGTTCGAGGTTGCCTCAGGATTGATTTGCTACAACCCATTTCAGTTTTGAGTGTCAACACCTTCTATTTCCACCACTGAGGCTTGGTGGTCAGCTTGGTTATTATCCAATGCTGCATAAATCTGCGGCACACTCCTTGCCACATTATTGACTGTGGGAGCTTCCTGAATGTTATAAACTTTCTGACTATTCTGTTGTCGGTGTGGACAGTCTCTCAGGAGATGCTCTTCTCCGCAACCCTATCATTTCAGAGGTTCTTTCTTTGGGTTATTAGTCTTCACTAGTATAGGTCCAAAATTTTTACTTCCATCCACCGAGGGAAAGTTCTGCTAGAGTACACTCCGAGCTAGAAAGTTCATTCTGGGGATCTTGTAGTTTTTAAATACTGAGGATTTGATCCCCTTTTTCTAAAATCTCAAACCACTCTTCTATTTCCAGTCTCCACAAGACTCTGCCCGATGTCCATATTGTTCATGACAATATGTTGTTTTTCGAATAGTGTCTTCTAAGGTCTTTGGCTTGTCGAATTCGATTCGGTTCCAGTATTCCTTGGGTAGCCCACTGATGAAACATTGCGCCTTCACCTTATCTGCTTTGATGTAGGGTACATATCTTAATAAGTCGAGTAATTTGTTGACATATTCCTCTATAGTGAGTTGTCCCAATTTGAGTTCATAAAACTCTTTAGCCTTCTCGTCGAAATACCTTTCCGACAAATACTTCTTCTAGAAGTACTTTTCAAATTGTTTCCAAGACAGGTCCTCCTCGCGGACCCCTTTCATATTCTTAAGATCCTCCCACCATATGGAAGCCTTTCCATTCAGATTGAAAGTGGCCACTCGGGCCTTCAAATTCTATGAAAAATCATGGACTCTGAAATATTTCTTCAGTCCAAGTAACCAGGCCTCGACTTCCTCTCCCTTCTTTATCTCACCGTCAAAGGAGGGAGGTTTTGCCTTTCTAAATTCTTCAAATTTATGACCCTTGGAAGTCTTTTGTTTCTTTTGTTTTCTTCAAGAATAGGAACTGGTCCTACTGCTGGAAGAGCCTTCTAAATCGCCAACTTCCTTTTCAATGGAATCGTCCGGCACTGGTCCTTTACCTCTGGGGTGGACCTTTCTTGAGGTGCTCCTCTCAGTATGGCCACTGATACGACCATGTTTCTACATCTCAGGTTCATACTACATTTTTCGTTGTAGGTCAGATAAGCTCTACAGTAAAACTGCATTAATTTCAGTTTGTTTTTCTTGCTCTTTCATCATCCTTTCATTATCAGCCTTGCAGCTTTGCAATTCAACCATGAGACTCCTCACAGTCTCAACTAGATTTGGAGGGGTTCCCATTTCTCTTCTTTCGTCAGACTCTTCATCTCTATTGCGGGAGACTTCTCCCATCTCTTGGGGAGTCACCATTCTCTGCGTCTATAAATTCCCGCGGCTGATCTTCCACTTGGGTGAAAAGACAAATGTTGGTTATTATTCAAGAGTTAAATACATTTTATAATCTACGCATAAATTTATAACTCTTTCACATGCATACACAGTCAGGTTCTCTTTTCCAAGTTTTAATCTTGGACAAGAGAGTTAAGTTAGGGGGGTTACTCTTTGTAGGAGTGCTTCAAATGGAGCTTACGCATAACTCGTGCATGAGCCCAATCAGGCTGAGTGTTGTAACCATGCTCTGATACCACTTTGTCACATACCGACTACCTAAATCGGATTTTTCTGGTTTTCCACTGAAACAGAACCCCCGAATTACCTACAGAGGCCTAGCGCGAGCTAGCTCTTTCTCTCTCCCCGCTCTCCTGTGATCGCGGGTCATGATCACAGTTCGAATAAATGCACTACCTCTTTCATACTTCGTGCCTCGGCGCTACAGTGGTGTTGAGTCGTTTGACTTGGCAACCACCGAACCCCGACAGGGATAGTGATCGGCCAATGGGGACGAATCCCTATAGGGTTAGCAAATGGCTAATAGGAACAAATCTCAACAGGGCTAGAGAACAGCCAATGAGAAATGAACCCATTGCGCACTTAAGTGGAATACAGGTGGCAGAGAGGGAAATGCGACACGGTAGTCGACATGACAAGAGGGGGCCCCACTTCACACGCCACACTATTATGGACCCCCCCCCATTAAAGGCAGAATGGCAAGGGGGCTCCAGAATGCATCCTCAGCTGTAGATCCGGGTGGGTGGACTCTGGCCATCCAAATCTACTCGCTACTTACCCTAATGTGCATTCGCTCCACAGCGTAAAACTGACATCTCTTCCTCACATCGAATGATCGTTATGAACACTGAGATTTCCCGAAGGAATATTGTCCATTCATCGAGACTTAGCCACATGCTATCGTCTTGACATTATGGGTCAAGATTTGTCAAGGAAAGAGCCCAAGTTTTTGTCATCAGAATTCCCGAATCCCCGATCCCTAACTTCCCGAAATGGGTAATCTCTCAACATGTCTCCTCCTTAAATCGGATGGTCTACAACTGCTCTGGGGTTTCCACCATGGAAAGTTCCGATCCCTTGTCACCAGGACTCCCAATCTCGCGATTCTTGATTTCCCGAAATGGGATATCTCACGATGCGTGGCCTCCGTCAAAAGAACGACTCAGATCTATCCTGGAGTTTCCACAATCGAAAGTCCTAATCTCTTGTCAACAGGAATCTCAATTCCACGATTCCTGATTTCCCGAAATGGGAGATCTTACGACACGTGGCCTCCGTCAATTGGACGGCTCAGATCTATTCCATGGTTTCCACAATGGAAAGTCCTGATCTCTTGTCAACAGGAATCCTGATTCCGCGATTCATGATTTCCCGAAATGGGAGATCTTACGACACATGGCCTCCGTCAATTGAACAACTCAGATCTATTCCGGGGTTTTTCGCCCCTATACACTGGGGTCTTAACCCTTGGGTAACTTCTGACAAATCCAACAGCTATCGGGTTTTTCAGCCGAGATCCGACGGGTCAGACAGATTCCTAACTTGTGGGCTCTCCCACGACTTCCTGAATGTGGAAAGATCCATGGTCTGGATACTCTCATAGACCTTGGGGATCTACGGTCCTAAACACTTTGCTACCCACGAAGACACAAGAAAACAAAGTGGCAAGGAATTTAACGCCCTACTTTCTCCTACTAATCTAACGGTCGTGGGTGACCGCAGATTCGCCGACGAAATCGCGTTCGTCATTTAATACCTATCTGGGTTAATGCACTTAACACTCCAGCTTCCTCTTACCAAATCTAACAGTCATGAGTGACCATAGATTTCTCGATGAAATCTCGTCCATCGATTCGTTACTTCATCCTTATGCTGCCATCTCGGGTTTTTCAAGAGGGTTATTCCTCTTCGTGTAGGGTTACTAAGGCCTTACGCCTTCACAATCACCTTCCCGGTACTTGATGGGATTTTCAAGGAAGGTATATCTATGGGGAGATTCACTCAGGGTACTATCTGAGGAAGATAAGGATATCGTCCACCCGAGAACCAGACATGAAGTATGAATTAGATCAGTACGCATGTAAATAACAATTCATGAGGACATATGCCATATATAGTCTCTTCCATACAAATATACAACTACTAGTACTGATCAAAACATCCTACAGACATTCTTACAATGAATTTATTCACAGATTCATAGCTTATGGGTATAATCATCAGAATAAACATATATATATATATATATATATATATATATATTTCAAGATTCCAGAGGAAAAACACTTATCAGAAATAACACCAGGGGTTATGCAACTGCTGAGAGGGTTGCTCGTTTCCACCCAATCGTAGGCTTAGCAACTCCCAACGGATTTACCACTAGCCACCCCCGAGCTGAGACCATGATGCTGTGAGACTGCGTCTCCATTTTCCAGTGACCAGGAGTGAAGGTTGCAATCCTTCCTCTCTGTTATCACTCACTTTGCATATCTCAAGAGTTATCCCCTTGCGTCTACCCCCTCCAATCGCTTCTACCCCACGCCTTATCCTCTTGCGAGGTTGTGTGTGGCGCGATTACCCTCACGTTGGTCAGGCCTGACGGCTCTATGGATGGGTGGTTCACCTCCCATCCCTCATTAAACCATTTTCCTACCAGCCTGCGAGACATTTAATTCAGGGCCAGTGAGCCGCTTTTGGTTCTCCGGGCCAGTGGAGTCCAAATACGGTATTAATCCTTGGTGGAAGTTAACGCCACCTTTCCAGGTGCCTTCCACCACCATCGTGGTCTCTTTTTCTACACATCCCCTCTTAGTAGTCCTTCAATATAAATTCATAATGTTATTCACATTTATTGACCTTTTCCTCAAGGTCCATTTACATCACATATTCATATTTATGAGTTTGCCATAGTTCTTAGCCAGTCCAGTTATTTTTACAAACTGGGGGAAATAGGGTGTTACAGTTATAGACCCTATAAAAAAGTTAAAATACCATGTAGAGGCTGAATTCTAAAAGTTATAGGGGAAAATCATGCATACTACGTATTCATGTTGGATATTCATCAGTCTAATAGCTAGTATGAAATTTTTGATATGGTCTTTAGGCAATCCTGAGGTTTCAGGATTAAATTTAGGGAGTAACTTTTTTGGATGTCGGGGGAGGTTATGTACTCCTCTGGAGATTGACAGGGCATCTATGAACAACCACAGTTGATTATTCTGAGGTGGGTTCCCCCTTTCTTATTTATTATCATTGTTATCCTCCATGTCGTTTGACTCTGAGGTTGAGCGATCTGAGTTCCTCATCAAATTCAAGATTGCAAGGCTCAAAGTAGTTACCAATTGGTGTTTCGGGGATTAGATTAAGGGGGCGTTTGATATCAGTGAGGGATAGATCTATCAAGTCTTATACTGTGTGAAAAAAAGCTTGGTCGAGGGTGTTGACCACTAGTCTGCTTACTTTTTTTCTATGAGGAAGTAATAGAGCTAAGGGTAGTGCTCCAATTTTTCGGGTGTAATCTCTTGCAATTATTTTGAACTGGTTCAAATCCTCGTGGGGAAGAGTGTAATGTATTTAAGGGAATAAGAATTCTTCCTCTTTCTGGGGTGAGTTACTCATTTCAGGAGTACTCAATGTATGTGGGTTCTCTTGAGAATGACTAGCCATGCATGTGGGTTGTTTTGAATCTATAGGCTGTGTGAAATATTATATCAGAAATATTGTTAGCCATTCATTCATTTAAGCCCTCCTTCTAGTGCCAATTCTATTGAAGGGTCCTAAATCCCTTTAACTCAACAGTAAGAACCATACCCACCACCGAGGCCCAATTAGACTCTGCATCTTTTGATAGTGGAATGGTTCTCCAGATATTTCGATCCATCCAAATAATCGATGGGCTTTATGTAGTGATTGACACAATATATTCTTGTGAAAGTTCCTCCTTTAGTTTAAACGTTCTCTTTTTGTATTTTATTTTATTATATGGGTCTAATAAACAAGATGTGTGTTGGTATGAACCAATTGGTAAAAGGGGGAATCTTAACTACTGAAGAAGGTTGATCTTGGGATAACCCTTCTGCTCAAGCATGCAGACAAATATTTTCACACCTGTGACAAGGCTAGTACTAATACATCTACTTGTTGGTATGTCAATTAATGACTGAGATACCGTTATCGAAAGAATCAATAAAATGATGGAAAGAAAAACAATTTCCTTAGCTCTAAGCATTAATCCCACATTAACAGAATGATTTTATTTCCATCATTAAGAACGAGAACTACACAAAAATATTTAATCAACTAACTTGTCAATAGAATCAAAAACTCTTACTCATTATAACATCCATTCATGAAATAAAGTCATAAGTAATTCCTCCTCACATACAATCACACACGCCTTTGATGAAAAACAAAATATTGTCTCGGGTCCTAAACTAGACTTTTCAATTAAGGTAGTTCGGAAATAGTTCTTTACAATTCCATAAATGAGGGTCTTTTCCAAAACTATCGACTATTTCTAAAAGGTCAATATTCTTATTTATAATGATTCATTAATTAAAAATAACTATCAAAAGTGTAAGATAAGTAAAACAAAACATCGCCACATGGTGCTTCCATCTTTCTGTCTTCTAAGAGTCATCAAATGCTTTCACTAAAGTGGATGACTCTTTTCGTACTCTAACCATTTGACGAAGATTTCCTCACATGTGTTGGCATATGAGAATCTGTGTTGGTCCATCGGGGCCAAAAGTATTTCTTTTACTTCTACTTCTCATGCCTTATACTTAACTATTTTGACACTTAACTATTGTAATATTGTTCGATCCTTGATCGGGTGCTCCATGAACTATTGTACTTGTCCTGGTGCCATGTTCACCACCTTTTCTATCTCTACAATTCATGTTGAGTCTTGTTTTGCATGTTGTTTGACTATATCATGCAAGTCGACAAAGTCCTCGGGTGAGCTGAATTCTAGGGGACCGATGTCTTTCATCTCCCGATTAATCTTGACCCAGCTCCTTTCGCAATTGGCCCATTTTTTTTAATCTCCCACTGAGGTTCTTCGGCCAGTTTCTCCTAGTATTTGGTCTCTTTCTTTATTTGATCTATGTTTTTGTCCCTCAGCACCTGAATGTTGTTCTCTTCGGTGTCTCAACCCTTTTGAACCGTGTTGATGTAATCAATTATTTATACTTCTTGGTGGGCCTTCCCGTACCATCTTTCCACATCTTTTCATGTCACTAGCACCATGAGGTTGTCTTCTTGGAAGTTGGCTATCCCTACAGTGAAAAGGTGTCATTCATTCATGAATTTGTCATAGGCATATTGGAATTCACTTCTCAAAAACATTGTGTCTTGTGTGGAGTCCTGATAGTATTTCTCCAAGTGGTGAAAATGCTCCAACTCCTTTATCACAGCGGCTGGATCCTCCTCATCTTTTATTACTCTATCCAGGGTGGCATCTATGATAGCCATCCCTACATCGATAAGATCAGATATATTGGCATGCTCTGTGCTGATCAATTTTTCCTCTATGGTGATGAGGATCGAACTATCCAATGTAAGCCTCCTCTTCTTAGTGGTTCTCTTCATGATGGATTTCCTCTTTTGGTCATAGGAGATTTCTTGTATATCCGCAACCTCATCAACAAGTTCAGGGATTTTTTTTCTCCCCAAGTTAGGGTATTTCCCAGGCTCCTGAATGTGTATATTTTTTCTAAGTTGGGTTCCTGAACCTCTTCTTTATGTCCCAATGGCTCGAATTTTGGTTGTTTCCCATTGGCTAGTAAGGTATTGTCCAAAACTGAGGGACCAGGGGTAGGTTCGGTACTTACTTGGTAATCGGCTGTTGAAATTTCAATTTCTTGTTGGGTAATTTCTTCTTCCTGTCTGCCTGAACCTAGATTGTCCCTTGAGTTGTCCATTGGGGTTCCCGGTACATCGAGTGGCTCAATGTCTAAGGAACTTTGTACCTCATCCTTGCTCTATGGAAGGCTCTAAACCAGAGCGTCGGGGCCTGGGTTAGATGCTCTCTTAGGTTCTTTCTCCTCTTTAATTTTCACTAGAGTCACCAGGGACACCTTCAAACTCTCCTCATCATCGTAGATGGTTATTGAATCGAACAAGGGATTTGGTACACTTGTTCTCCCTGATGTCCTCGTTATCTCAGGTTGGGTTGAAATTTCCCCTGGCGGTCTGATCTGTTGTGGTGGAACTTCAAGGATTTCTGACTGGATGATTTCTTCAAGATGCATTGGCTCTAGGCCACTTGGCTCTCCTCATATTTTGATTGGATCATCAATGGGAATCCTCGTCATTTCTATCAAATCAGGGTAACTTTGAAATTGATCAATGATTATTTGTGCCCCTTTTAGCAAGAGAAATCCCCTTCTTTGTTCCTCTGTTGTCTCTACCACTCTGATTTCTTCCTTGGCTCCGAGGACCTCTTGGGACAACTGCCCTGTCATTTCCACTTGTTCATCCATGCTCATGGCCTTAAACCTGGTCATGTTTGGGTTGGACATTCTCTATACCACCTTGTCCCAGTCTTGGGTTCATTCTGTGAATATTTCATCCTCAAACTTATCATGAGTGTATGACCAACAAGATGAAACCTGTAAAGCATGTTGGAGGACCAGGCCTTTAGGTTCATTCTTGAGGAATTTTCATGTTGGGAACCTGAATTCCAATTGGCTAAGCCCTTCTTGATTGGCTTGAGTAGTATCCTTCACGAGATAAAACCTCACTTTGAAACCATAGGGTATGAGATCTCGCTTCTTTTCCTTGACTAATGTGGCATTGTAGCCCTATGGGATAGTCTGGTAGAAAATTTCTCCCATAATGAGCCAGTCTGGGACATGAGCAGTTAGGAGAAGTGGTGCTTTGGTGGCCCCAAACACTCTGATGTAGGTTGAGCATTCGTCTAAATACCAATCACCTACCTTTACCACTAGTTTCTTAGCTGCTACGGATAATCTTGGGAATTCCTTCTTAAAAATAATTAAATGAATACGTGGGATGAATTCATCGTAGATGAGTGCGTAATATTTTTTGTACCTATTCTCGCATAGTATTCTGAGGTAGACATCAACCGGGAGCTCCACAACATGCCAGCTTAAATTCATCTCGGTGAAGACATTCCTTGTGCAGATGACAACAAGTAGGTACGAGGCCATGTAGAAAGTGGGTGTTTCCCCTTCTTTCGACGTATGAGCATGTTTTACACAGAGGCTCAATTGTTTAGAAATTACTTCTCCCCAATTGAAGCTGCTCTTGGAGATTGCCACTATGTATGCCAAAGGCATCCATGCTTCTGAAAACTTGGAGCATTCCTTTTCTCCATATATTTGGCAGATGAGATCCATCAAATAGATGTATGGCTCCATCAGGTTAATAATCCCATACCAACCATTAATCCAGTTAGTGAACTTCTTGTCCTCCTTCCACCATGAGGCCATCAATTAGTTGGTATCATGGAATTCATATAACTTCACCACAAATTATGTGTTTAGTTGTTCCTCTAGGTCCCTGAGCTTCTAGTATTTATGGACTTCTGTTGGGAAGAAAAATCCGACATGCCCACCATTCTCATCGTTGATAAAGAACTTATTCTCATCTGTATGTTTGATTATCTATTTCATAACCTCTATGCAAGGATAAACCAGGGTTATGTTGGTCAACATATGTAGATACGACCATCAGATGTTCGAGAACACTTGGTCATCGAGTACCCTTATGTATGGGTCATTGTGTGGGATATACTCCAGGTATTCTTCATGGCTAATTCTGTTAAAGAGGTTCCCCCACTGTGGGAGCATTACTTTGGACCTGGTGTTTTCTTCTATATCACCGAAGGTTGGGGGTTGGGAAAAATATTTCTTCGTTGATGTTTTAATAATAGGCTCCACCCAGGGAGCATACTCCAACTGTCTCGCAGTCCCCAGAGAAGAACCTTCACATTTTTTAGCTTCTTTTAGCTTCAGTTCCCTTGGAGAGCATCTAGTGGTTGGATTTCTTGGTGGCATATTACCTCTGCAGCTTGTTTAACTTTGTCGCATTGGCCATTCAATTTGGGTTATGAGTGTAATTCCATTAAATATGCCGCTAGATCTTCAAAGGTGTTTATAATTAAATTCATCGTGGGTTGATTGTGTACGAGTAGGTGGTAATGTGGCCTATCAGTGATTTCAAATTATTGTTGTTCAGTCATCACATGTGGTAGAAACAAATGTGAGATCAAGCATTAATTGTTCTATTAAATGTCCAAATCCGATTGTATCTTATGCCGCAAACATCCCATCATTTCGCTAGTCCAATTGGTGGGTCAAGGATAAAGATTTTGCTTCAAACAATTTTCATTGATATATTCTTGCAAAATCTCTGATGCCGATCAATCTTGTTGTACAGAGATGACATGGAAAAGTTGACTAGGAGGCGTGATTACAACCACGGGAACCTTAATATGACTCGGGACAGAACTAGGTCATACGACCCCTTTACGTGGTAAATACATGTGGCATTCGAGATCGGTGACTTCATTTTCTTGTGTTAATCAAAATTGGGAGTTTATTTAATCTATACATTCTAAAACCCAATCCTAATTACCGATGTTGAAACGTATCAAGGATTGGCGATCGGTGATAAACCTACCCAAGTGCTATCGGATCGACTCTCTTGAAAAAGTTCTGATGCTGAAAATGCATCGGGGATTGGCGATCGATGATATGCTTATTGCAGAAAAAATGATGGTTTTAACTTTTCTATATTTCCCTGACCCTGATGAAGCACATCGATCGTCCAAAATCGATGATTTCTTTACGACTTTTTCAATGTCTATCCTTCCCATATTTTTTCGATGTCGAAGGGAATCGACTATCTCTTGAAACATTGTGTGAATAACTTATGCAAACCAACTCCGCCTTTTGTCGACATCGATGGGGATCGACGCTTGGGGACTATTGTAACTGTGTATTTCCTTTACTTATTTGAATTTTTTCGACACCAAACCTGAGTGTGTTAGGTGGAGAGTTAGTTGTTGATTATCAATTTGGGCATCAAGTTCTTTTTAGACATGAGTTTTCACAAGTTCAATAAAACATGAATTGATGATAAGATTCATGAAAAAAAAACAAAGATAAACCATTTCCCAAAGTGAAATCGATTCAGACAATGAAGAAAACAAGCGGTACCCAAAAAGTGATAAAATTTCATAAGGCTTTTAGGGTGTGTTGATTTCTCAACACCATCAAAGACCGAAACTGAGACATGTGTGCGAGACTGTCGAGGGTTAGCTGAGACCGAGGGCAAGGAGCGAAAGAATGGTATTTTCTTTAAGCTACCCTAACCTTTATTTCAGTGATATCTAGCATTGTTTCATTGATTTTATCCTAGTGACTCTTGATAAAAACCCTAGGAAACAATGGAATAACAGAAAGGCCCATTCTACCACAAAACCAAGGGCCCTCTTCTAACAATTTTTGATAATCAAAAAATTGTAAAAATTAACAATAAAGAAACTCTTATAGTAGAGAAAAAACTCCAATTGCTCTAATTTCTATATGTAAATTATTTTCACGCAGTAAAAGGTGCCACTATATGTGATGCATTTATTCCCACACTAGAGAATTGGCTAGGGGGAGCTATGAGAAGGGACTCCTCTGTTGTTCGTATCCCACTCCTTTTGCACATTGTAGATATTGTGTTCAGAGACCATGTTGGCCTGAGTTTGATCAGACTAGGGTCCTTCTCATGTTGACAACAAAAGGTACCATGTAGTCCAGAGCGTTGGCATTTTCATCTCCTCTGAAGAGAAGAAGTCTCACCCGAAGTGCTGCTGAGACAGAGAGATAGGGAAGGGTAGGTGTTATCACTGAAATTTCATCCGCACATGGTGACAAGAACTCAGCATCGTCAAACAGCAATGAAGTAAGGAGAGAAATCTTGTGAGGGCCCCAAGAGCCTTCCCTTGGAGGAAGAAGGGACTCATTGTCCCCTTTCTTCTTGGTGCTTTGATTTCATCAATAAACCAGCCTATTACATTGGTGACATGGGTGTTTGTGTTTTTATTATCTCTATGTCCCTATGCTTTTTATTTTAGTTTGTATTAGTTTAATTCTTGCTTATAGTTTTGTTTTTCTTTCTCTAACTCTTTCCTCTACAGCTTTCATGCTCAGCAGGACCCAACTGGGCATGTAAGCACCTCTTATTTGCTCACCAAAGTGACAAAAAAGGTGCAACAGATTGGCGACTCCACTGGGGACAGGTATCAAATTCCTCCCTCATTTGGGTTTATTTTGCTCTTCTTTTAGTTTGTTTAACTTACAGGAACACAAATCGGCCTCAGCCGACCTGCTAACCAGTCAATTCAAAGGAGAATTGAGAGAAATCCATCCGTATTTTTCTTTCTCGGTCGTTTGTCACAGGTGCACGGGTATTCCACCCCATAGATGTGCATCGTGTGTGCAAGCGCTTTCGTAACAACCTTCCTCTGCACGCATGCGCTTTCTGACTATTTTTTGTTTGCGCGCCTGCACTCTGTGCGCACCTGTCTACACTAGAGGCCACACATTTAAGAAAAATTTCACATTGTAAGTTATTTGGATGTGGGGAAGGCCATTTGCCTTCTTAAAAATGATGTTAAGCATGCTCTAAATACTGCACTACACTTAGTCCCCTCATCATATAAAGGGGTTAGTCAAACAAACATCGACACTTAGGAGGATAAAAATCAATTTCCCTTATTTGCTTTTTGCCACATGGATGGCTTGTTTTGATTTACAATCTAAGGTGGACATCAATTTTAATCACATCTAAACTTACATTTGGACGATAATCTGAATTACAATCGTTTAGTATGCTCTTCTCTCATGCGTTCAAGCGACCTTGAGAATCAAAAAAAGATTGTAAAACACTTTCATCTCCCTTAAACAAATTTTAAAACCTTTAGGAGAGGACAATGGCCCTTCTTGGGACCCCTCTTAGTTTTCTTTTTTCAACATATCTTAAATTCGTAACGGGCCCATACATGCCCACATGCTACAAAGATAGGATAGTGTTTGAAATTGTTGCTTTCTTAGATCAAAACACTAGGAGAGTTTAAAGGTTTGTAACGGGCCCATACATGCCCACATGTTCAATCTAGGATAGTTTCATGCTTTTTCTAGATTACCTCACAATAGGGAGATAAAGGATAGTAACGGACCCACATGTCCACATGCTAGCTTCCTAGGGATTTTGAATTCCGCAAGGTTGTACCAAAGGCATTTAGTTAATTAGGTAATCAAACTCTTGTAAGGACCAAGCGAAGTCCACATGCAACAAGGTGACATCTAATTCACTAAAATTGGCACACTTTCACTCACACACAAAAGTCACTCATCACTCACATAGCTTCTTCTTGAAACGTGGAGGTCTAAGTAATTTTCCTCCAAAGGGATTTCGAAAATACCCCATCTTTTCTCGACAGGACTATACACTCCCATTTTTAATCAAACGAGGTTGGTTTTCACCCCCCGCCTCACAAAACAACTTCATCTAAAATCTTTCTAAAAACTCACTACGTTTTCCTCCACAGGAGGTGCCAAAAGAAATTTTTTAGTCTAGGTAGGATTTCGGGGATAGGCATCCAAATAAATCCTCGTTATTTGGTTCTCGCATTGTCAAAACATAGAGGTTGTCAAAATAGGGAACTTAAAATCCTCCAAGTCAAGTGTTCCAATCACCATAAGGCAGGGAGATACCCGTGAAGGGTTGAAGGCCGAGGTCCGGTTGTTCTGTGCATCCCCCCTTGAGGAACCCACCTCTTGGATGGGATCCAGCCCGTGACCCATTTCTTAGGCCAAAAATCTAAATGCCACACTTTGACCGAGGTACCTAGTGACCAAATTTAGGACATATACCCAGGTGGCAATTGTGGGTTGCAATTGCACCTTGATTGGATTTTGTGTGGCTATTGGGAAATATCGCCAGCTCTTTCGGGATATGCCCCCTTTACCCCTCATTATAACCATTTATTTCATCCTTCACTAGTATCTCTTCCGGTGACTTCATACCCCACTATTGAGTACTATTGGAAGGTCCAATGCTATTTGAGAGGAAGGACGTTACGTCTTCTAGGACACGATCATTTGCTTTCTTTTGATTCCCCCACGTGGACAAAACCCTCTTACCCACATATATGCTTCTTTCTCATGTTATGTATGATGCACATATGATTACAGTTTGATTTGGATATATATATTGTGTAAACATTCAACACAAAGACTCTTGTTTCTATATATTTCTCTCACCACTTTTTGCACATATTTACACAGCTAGTCTAACATCATAGGGGAACCACAGAACCCCCGTCGTTCACGACGCTTGCTCAACCTCCCTCCTATCTTAGGGGGAGTATCTGGTCATGCCCTCTCATTGGCACCTCCTTCACACACTCCTGTGAGTACTACCCTCTTAGGATCATCTTTACTTGGTTCTAAACTACTTGGGTCTACTTCCCAAGGTCATCCATTCACTCGCTCTCCTTTACATGGAAGCGGAGGACCCACTTCCTCGCAATGAGGGAGCACCAACCCACCTAGCCCCCATCAAGGGTCAGGTTCACAACACACCATGGCTGGAGCTGACCCTCCCCCCCCCCACTACATATGCCATATTTGGCCTCTCTCAACATACCAGATCTCACCAAACTCACCAATGATCCTATATTGCATGATCCCACATGGCCTGCAATGCCAACAAAACTACCTTCAGATATACCAAANTAGTGACCAACTTTAGGACATCTACCCAGGTGGCAATTGTGGGCTGCAATTGCACCTTGATTGGATTTTGTGTGGCTATTGGGAAATATCACCAGCTCTTTCGGGATATGCCCCCTTTACCCCTCATTATAACCAATTATTTCTTCCTTCACTAGTTTCTCTTCCGGTGACTTCAGATCCCACTGTTGAGTACTATTGGAAGGTCCAGTGCTATTTGAGAGGAAGGACGTTATGTCTTCTAGGACACGAGCATTTTCTTTCTTTTGATTCCCTCACGTGGACAAAACCCACTGACCCATATATATGCTCCTTTCTCTTTTTTATGTATGATGCACATCTGATTACAGTTTGATGTGGATATATATATTGTGTGTAAATAGTCAACACAAAGGCTCTTGTTTCTATTTTACTCTCACCACTTTTTGCACACATACACACAGCTAGTCTGACATCATAGGGGAACCACATAACCCCCGTTGTTCATGACGCTTTCTCAACCTCCCTCCTATCTTAGGGGGAGTATTTGGTTGTGCCCGCTCATCGGCACCTCCTTCACACACTCCTGTGAGTGCTATTATCTTAGGATCAACTTTTCTTGGTTCTACATTACTTGGGTCAACTTCCCAAGGTCATCCGTTCACTTGCTCTCCTTTACATGGAAGTGGGGCACCCACTTCCTCTCAAGGAGGGAGCACCAACCCACCTAGCCCCCCTCACGGGTCAGGTTCCCAACACACTATGGCTAGAGCTAATCCACCCCCCCCCACTGCAGATGCCATATTTGGCCTCTCTCAACATACCGGATCTCACTAAACTCACCAATGATCCTATATTGCATGATCCCACATGGTCTGCAATGCCAACCAAAATACCTTCAGACATACCAAAGTTTGAAGGAAAGGTAGGTGATGACCCTGCCAACCACATCATGACCTTTCACCTATGGTGCTCTTCCAATAACATTATGGATGATTCCATCAGACTGTGATTATTTCAATGCACACTCACTGGCCCATCGACTAAATGGTATGTTGAAGAAAAATCAGGGTCCCACACAACTTTTGAGTCATTGGCCAAAGCATTCTTGACCTTCTTCCAATTACCCATCCACCACGACAATGGTCTAGAACTACTATCTAACTTCAAACAAACCTCAGCCACACACATCGCTAACCACATTCATGAGTGGCGTAGGCGACGTAGTTTGTGTAAAGAAGAAACCACCAAGCAACAATGTCTTGACTGGTTTCTTAGATCACTTGTATCTCTCCTTGGAAAGGATGTAGCTTCCACCTTCCCTCAATTTGAAGAGGAAGCCATCAGTAAGGCCCAACAGTATGACCTCATCTACGCACAGTCAGGGTATTTATACACGGTACTCCCTGATCTTCCAAAACCTGTGCCATTTGGCCAAGACAAACCTGGGATGTCTCACTCAGCAGACGGACTAATCGGTGCCACCACACACCATGGTCCACAACCCCAACCACCACCGATGTATGGAACACCTCAATACCCGCCAGCATATGGGGGCACTCCTTATTATCCCCCACCCCCTTATCAACAGCCATACCCTATTTCTATACCTCCACCCATCAGTGGACCATCGTCAGTACCTCCCATACATCCACCTATTCCCCCAAATAGTGGTACTCCCTCAACATCTGCTTATAGTACTAGTGAAAGCACTACGCCTTCCTTTGTACCTTACAAATCAGTGCCACCGCAAAATCCATACTTCCCATTTCCTGGTCCCCCACAAACCATGGCTCCCCCACATCCTCATGCGGGGGTAAATTTTTTCCAACCCTCTGCTACTCAACAATACAAAAATTTTGAACAGTTGAACACAGCCAACCCAACTCATCCATCGAACAATGCCAAGAAGAAAGGACGGAACAGGAATAACAACAACCCAGGTCAAGGCGGGAATCAACCATAGCACCAACCCATTGGGGGCAACCAGAACCAAGGGAACCAAAACCCCCAAGGGGGCAATAATAACAAACGTCAAGGGAGAAATAATGTTAAAACAAACTTCCCTTGTGCCCTTTGTGGTGAGTTCGATCATTACACTCACCACTGCCCCCAGATCGTTGATTTCAAACGGTTGAAAGACTCTGGTAGTCTTCCTCATTCTCCTGCACAACCTACCCCTCAGCAGACACCACAACAATATGTGCAACAACCCCCTCCCACCGTGCTGCAAAATCCTATTCCACATCAAGGTGTGATAAACACCCAATAGGATACACAGCATCCCCCACCTCAGGTAGGACAATAGC
Organism: Picea engelmannii; assembly: GCA_009831015.1. Taxonomy (NCBI): domain Eukaryota; kingdom Viridiplantae; phylum Streptophyta; class Pinopsida; order Pinales; family Pinaceae; genus Picea; species Picea engelmannii. The sequence continues at coordinate 216,348 of ML782912.1, read as the reverse complement.
ACAACCCCCACAATCCAGCATAACGTACAATTCTCCTCACCAGTGAGGAAGAAATCCTCCTGCAAACGTGTAATCGTTAGTATCATGCACCCGATGAGTCTACTCCCATCTCTCCAGAGACAAACCCTACACCAACGGTACCCCCGCTGGTGATCCCTCGCCCTTCCGTCGAACCACCACTTCGCATCCCGTGCATCCCACTGCGCAGGAATGTCCACAACCCACAGGCTAGGGCAGCTCATAACTATAGCTTGGTAGACGACTTAGCACAATCCCCGGCTGCCATGTCAGTCTTGGAAGTCCTCCAGACTTGTCCTACACAACGGAAATCACTACTTTCCACCTTGGGAGAAGTCGACCCTGCAGATACTCGACTCATCACCTTTGATCTTGACAGCGGAGAACCTCATCTTCCTGCCTTGATCACTTTTCAAATACCAGTGAAAATACGGAACATCATAGTTCATCGATGAAGGTGCATCTACATGCATTATGTCCAAAACAGTATGGCAGAAACTAGGTTCCCCAGAACTCATACCCTCCGCCATCACATTATGAGCTTATGACGCACGACCATCCTCTCCTGAAGTGCTTTTTCAAAATGTCCCCGTTGAACTCGGGGGCAAGACTATTCTCATTGACATCGAAGTTATCGACACCCCTCTCGATTATAATATCTTGTTCGGTCGTAGCTACATGTATGCTATGAAGGCAGTGGAATATTTCATCTTTCGGACAATGATGTTCCCCCACAATGGGAAGATCATTACCATTGAGCAAGTCTCACATTATGAGCCTAACCCATCTGCCAACCTTGATAACATTCTTCCCCTCATACACACAAACCAAGACGCATATCCACTCATAGAGATGGGTCCTGGGATTTTCAAAGATCCATCCTTGTTAGGGACATACCATGGAGCACCACCACTCCTTCATCCTGCTAATCAAGTATGCGTCATATCATCTAACAGAACTCACACAGAGGATGTTCATCCTCCTCAGGAGGCTTCGGTCATTCCTGGCGTCCCAACAGTCACAGAAACACTCTTGTCGGAACCTCCTGCACACTCGTCAACCTCAATAGTTCATGAATCAACATCTCCTCAGGGGCATAGTCCTGTTTGGGAGACAGTTACCCCACCTCTCAGTCAAATTCCCTTATTTTACCCTCTACCAAGTATAGAATCTTTTCAGGTAGCCGCAATGCTCACATTACCCAATATGGTGTTAGCAATCCCAGTATGGTATTTACACCCACCTGAGATGGTCCCTCGACCATCCCTTCCCCCACAGGAAGGCCTCCCCATGACGATTCCCATCCTTACCCCCACCACTCCCTCACTCACTACCCCCCTGCCACAGCTGGGGGCAGGAGAAAGAAGAAAGAGCCCACCGCTCCACTTCCTCCACGCATCCCACCACCTTGCGCACTATGTGAGAAAGAGGGCCACCAAACCAACAATTGTCCATCACTACCTGAATTACGAAATTTGATTCCCCTCAATCAAACTCCCACAACACCCGCCACTACTGCTAGTCCCCCCACTACCACCCAACCTTCCAGTAGTAAAGGGTTGAGGACCAAATATGCATGTGCCATATGTTCATAGTATGGCCATTACACCCATCATTGCCCAGCACTGTCGCACTTTTGGCAGACATTAGCGGCTGTACGCCAGAACTTCCAGAACAATCCACGCCCTACTACGTCCTCTTCAAATATAATTGAAATTTGCTATGTCACCATTTCAGTCAATGAACATATGATATGCCCTTGCTCTCTCTGTGATTCATTAGCTCATTTTACGTACCAGTGTCCTATGATCCTTGAATATAGGCAACGTTAATTGGCTCTGCTTCACCAACCCGCAGAGGCAATAATTGACCTTACCTCATCACTAGAAGATCTTCATGTCATTTCTCCCAAGCCCGAGGCACTCCCAACGCCTCCATGGCTTTCAACGACATCTCTGAGGATTTACCCCATAATCCTCCCAACTCTCTTGCTCATCCCCCTATGGACACTCTCCATCCAACCACCACGGGTACCCCTCAGTACGTCAATATATGGTTTATGTCGAGTGAACCCTTACCATCTCCTAGCATTGCTCCCTCTGCTTCTCCAGCTGGGGGCAACCACACTGTCACTAAGCTCACTCCTCAAGACCCCTTGTATTCCCGACATTTCCACTATGATGAGGAAATACTTGAAGAGTTAAATCACATGGACTCTCCCTAGGATACGCTACATCACCGTGCACTCTTCTCGCCACAGGAAGCCCTCATGCCTCCTAACCAAAACCCCATTTACGCGGTCGAAACAAAATATTTTATTCCGTCAGGGCCTATCGATTGGTTCAACAATCCCATTCCTGCCCCCGATGCTTTTGAATAAGGTAATATGCCCAACATTTCCCCCACCATCAAAATCGACATTTCCGTTAAAAATGGCATCGTCGAAGAAATCATCATAGGAGCTGCTTGCACTCCTCAAGAAATCGCCACATATAAAGCCCTCTTCCAAGAATATAGGGATATTTTTGCCTAGTCATACACAGAAATGCCTGGCCTCGATCCCTCTATTGTCGAGCATCACATCGATACCTAGCCTGATATCACACCAGTCCGCCAGAAACAGCGACCGCTGCACCCATCTAAAGCCGCGACTATCAAAGCTGAAATTGACAAATTACGTATGGTCGGGTTTATTTAACCCATCACTTATACTTCATGGGTTTCCAACTCTATAACCGTCGACAAAAAATAGGGCACTATCCGCGTTTGCACCGAATTTCCCGATCTCAATAATGCATTTCCAAAAGACAACTTTCCAACGCCTTTCATCGATCAAATTATTGACGACTGCGTCGGCCACGCGGCTCTCTCCTTTATGAACGAATTCTCTGGCTATAACCAAATTCAAATTCACCCAGCCAATCAGTATAAAACCGCATTCATTACCCCGTGGGGTACTTTTGCATATCATATCATGCCTTTTGGCTTAAAAAATGCTGGTGCAACTTTCCAGTGGGCGATGACATACATCTTTCACGACCTGGCTGAAATCATCCTTTCCTACTTGGATGACCTCACAGCTCGATCCAAGAAACGCACCCAGCATCTCGATGATTTACACATCATCTTTCAACGGTGTCGCCAGTAAAACATTCGCTTGAATCCTCTCAAGTGTGTGTTTTTCATCACCATAGGGCGCCTCCTTGGTTTTATCGTTTCCCAAAGAAGTATTACTATGGACCCCCTCAAAGTCAAAGCTATCACCGAAATTCCACCTCCTCGAAATTTATGACAACTTCAGAGTCTACAGGGCAAAGCTAAATTTCTTAGACACTTTCTTCTCGATTACACCATACACGCACACGGTTTCCTCCGCTTACTACGTCACAACATCCCTTTTCACTGGGATGACTATGCCCAACAGTCATTTGACGATCTTAAAACAACACTTTCAAATGCACCTTTAATTATTGCACCTGACTATAATCGCGACTATATCCTCTATGTATCAGCATCAGCTGTATCAGTAGCCAGCGTCCTCATCCAGCTCAGAGATGACAATCGTGAACACGTCATTTACTACGTTAGTAAGAACCTCTCAGGACCACCCTTGAGGTATAAACATGAAGAGAAACTTTCTCTTGCAGTTGTCCTTGCAGTCCAGAAACTGCGCCATTACATTTTTCTTCGCACCACCAAGGTCGTCGCAGATTCCAACCCTATGCAGTACTTGCTCAGTCGTCGCCAAATTAACGGAAAATTCGCTCAATGGATCATTATCCTTCAGGAGTACAACCTCGAGTTCTCAACACCTAAGAGTAAGAAGGCCCTCGTTCTCACCGAACATGTCACGGCCCTCCCCTATGACATCACCAGTGCCCCCGTCAATACCAACTTTCCCGATGAACATCTCTTTTATATCACTTTGGATGATCCTTGGTATGACGACCTCCTCGTCTACCTCCGAACTCAAAATTTTGGTAACCACCTTTCACGAGATGATCGACGATGTATTTTCCATTAAGCCCCCTGCCATCTCCTCATCGGAGACATCCTATACCGGCGGGGTGTTGACACCATTCTTCGTCGTTGCCTGACTATTGACGAGGCCGACAGAGTCTTAAACGATTGCCACAGCGGCGCATGTGGGGGCCATATGTCGGGTATATCCACGACTCAAAATATTATCCGAGACGGTTACTTTTGGCCTACCATGTTTCATGATTGCATTCATGTCGTGAAACAATGTGAGCAATGTCAGCTCTATGCCAACAAAGCCCAAGCTCCCCCCGCTCTTCTTCACCCTTTCATTACTGCCGGCCCTTTTTGTAAATGGGGCATCAACTTTATGACTTGTAATCCCCCCTCCAGAAATGGTCACAAATAAATTGTCGTCGTCGTTGATTACTTCACCAAATGGGCCAAAGCTATGCCCACTTTCAACAACACCACTGACACTGCAGCGCGTTTTTTCTTTAACCATGTCATATACCACTTTGGAGTACCCCTCCAACTCGTTTCCGACCATGGGAAACACTTTGAGAATGAGATATTCGTAGAACTCTCCTCTCGGTTAGGCTTCTCTCACGATTTTACCTCACCGTATTACCCTCAGTCAAACGGACAGGTCGAGGCAGTGAACAAAGTCCTCAATACCATGTTACAGCGCACGGTTAATAAACATAAAACCAATTGGCATCATATGTTATTTTCTACACTATGGGCTTATCGAACGGCAGTAAAGACTGCTACTAGTTTCATGCCATTCCATTTAGTCCATGGGGTCGAGGCAACTCTTCCCATCGAGTGCGAAATTCCCACCTTACGCACCGCAATTGAGCTATTACCTGACACTGCTCCAATGGAGCAGCGCTTGCTGAACTTGGAGTCTCTGGACGAATATCGTCGATCTTCTTTACAGAACAACGAGGAAGCTAAAAAATGATCCAAGGCTACCTTTGATCACCATGTCAACCTTCGATCATTCTGCGAAGGTGACCTTGTCCTGGCTTATGATATCGCTCATGATACCTTTGGCCATGGAAAATTCGAATCACTCTGGCATGGCCCTTACATTATCCAACATTGCCTCACCAAAGGCGCATATATCCTGGCCTCCCCTCGGGCACGCCTTAAATTCCCCCTATCGCGCACCCATGCGCATATAATCAGTGTACATGCACGCACGCATATGCACCTCTCACCGAGTTGCCCGCGCATAGGGGGGCCACATCCCCTGAATACCCTTGTACGGCCCCCTGTACCAACCCTGCCCAAAAATTGAAAACCTATTTCTATGCAGGATGATCAAACCACTAACCTAATACTTGCAAAACGTTGATCGGATGCCTCGTCCTCCCTGAATCTCCAAATCTCCTCTGAAAACTACTCGTCCAGTCACTATTGTAGCAGGTACAAATGAGGTGGCAATGTGGGCCCTACAGCTATATATAGGCCTTTTTCCAAACTTCCACTCACCATTCCGAGAGACCAAGGTGTCCATTTTTTAAACCGTCTTCAGCCATGGGATCAGCATCCTGTTACCTACATCACAGCAGTCCCTGGGTCAATTTTCATCCTGAGCCCCCGGGGCACCTTTTTTTTTAGATCATGGTCAGGTACGCACGCGCATAGTCACATTTATCAAATACATGTTCATATCTTTGATTCTTTTCATATGTTTTTCACTTTGGGTATTTTGTTTTCATGTGTATAGCTACTTGATCATCATCCATCAACACCACCCCTTCAGGTATATACTCAGCACTGGCATATAGTCTTCCCCGCTGTATCTCACTTGCATTTCCAGTCACACCCTCTGATGTTTACCTCTAGGATCTCCATTCCCAGCTCTGCAGTACCCATGCCTCCATTTGCATCATCGGTACTGTTACCCGGTAGCATTCTAACCCACATGAGTTGTCCCATTCACAGCACCTTTTGGCACTTTTGACACTCATGTTGTTCTTCATTACCCTTTAGGGATGGGAGTCCCAATAGTCTTTCATCATGTCGCGAATCAACCACATACTTCTTCCCCTCATTTTTCTAGCTTTCCATATGGACTCCTGGATTATCTCTTTACGGGTCTATTTTTTACCTGCACCTCCACAGTATCATGAACCCTTCATTTCATCCACCATCAATTTTCCCATCTGCGAACCTATCTTCATTTCACCTACCTCATACAGAAACTCACCAATGGGGCCCCCACCCTTCATCAGTTTTTCAAGAACATTATTCCCTACGTGGGCCACCCATATCACACTGGGGCACCCATTTCTGTATTTGTACATTTCTCCCCAATTATTCATTATTTATTGTACAAATGCCTTTATTTCCATTCATTACATTTTATTTTGTCGTCACCGTTGGCGACTTTCTTCCTTTTGGCCACACGCAACCCATGTCACCCTTGGTTGGAGCATTACTTATCATCTACCCTTGCCGGCATCGTCCATATCTTCAGAGTACTCCACAGGTCACTTACCTCTACCCTCTGAATTTGTTCACCTTGTCCTGCCTCTGGCACAACTTATCACCGGTCTTGTCATCCCCCTGACACTCGACCTTGTCACACGGTTGCGGCCACTCTTTATATCATAAATCCTTCAACCAAGGGCAGTCTTGAGTCTTCCCACTTTTTGACTTCGTCCATATACCTCTGCCACTTCCTCACCTCAGTAGATTCCATGAATCCCTTTTATTCTGGGAGTCGCATTCCCCTTTTGTCGACATCAACATAATTTTCCAGAAGGGCGACAGTATCTTGATTCTCATTTTTTCATTTAATGAGAGATCTCGGACGGCACAGGGAGAAACACCATTGCTCCCTGCTGTCGTTGGCCCCCATAACATTCGACGCCAACACTTTATCATGTTATGGTGGGTCTTACTTTGCGACTATTTGCATTTATTTCTATCATTGACTGAAGACCTCTAAACTTGGTAGGGCCATCAATGCCCACATCATCGCCGGTACTTATTTCCGCGGTCATTGCCTATATATTTAGAGTATGTTCCTCTGCAGAATTATCTTCTTCCTTTATAATCACCGCCCCTAAGGGCACTGCAGTTGTCTACACCAACACTTCAGTCATCTTTTTTCAGAGTTATATGACATGAGCATGGGGCATGCCCGCCTTGTCTGTACACAGTTTTCTATTTTTCACACCTCATAGAAGGTCGGGTTCTACCGGTTCCTTTTCTCTCCAATGGATCACTCTGCACGATCCCACTCTTCCTCTATCTTACAAAAATATTCTCAATAGAATAAACATTAATGGATTTCGGCTATACGTATGCTCCTAACCTCATCCATCAGGGGGCATCTCTTATCACTAAAATTTTGTCCGCACATGGCGACAAGAACTCAGCATCGTCAAACAACAATGAAGTCATTCATGGCCCTGGATTAATCTTACAGCATTCAAAAAAGGTCAAAAACTATACAAAGTAGTGAAAAATGGAAAGGCGCTTTACAGAAGTTGGGCGTGCATGCACATGCATGGAACAGAAATGTAGCATGCATGCATATGCGCACGATGCGTGGTTGTTAGCTCAAAAAGCCGCGCACCTACTAAACGGCGCATTTATTGAAGTGGTCGACCTCCCAACCACTTATGGATCAGCTCCCAAGCCGATTTGACCCTCAAATCTGAGCTGAATCCGAATGGTAGGCTGGTCAAAGACCTAATAATTCCCTAAAGAGCCTCTTTTCACACTACAAAGGAGTTACACAATAACCCAATGCAATGTTATAAAAAGCCATGAATGCACCTCATTTTCTCAAGGAATTTCAAGTAATGTTATGCTGCCTAGATTGTTCTAAGGACACCCTCCTTGGCAAGAACACATTGGCACCATTTCATTGAGCAATCCACCTCTCCATTGAGTGGATATGCAAAGATTTCTTTCACCAATATTCTCATTTTATTTGTTGTAAGGAGAGCAAGCTTGTGAGGGCCCCAAGAGCCTTCCCTTGGAGGAAGAAGGGACTCATTGTCCCCTTTCTTCTTGGTGCTTTGATTTTATCAATAGACCAGCCTATTACATTGGTGACATGGGTGTTTGTGTATTTATTATCTCTATGTCCCTATGCTTTTTATTTTAGTTTGTATTAGTTTAATTCTTGGTTATAGTTTTGTTTTTCTTTCTCTAACTCTTTCCTCTACAGCTGTCATGCTCAGCAGGATCCAACTGGGCATGTAAGCACCTCTTATTTACTCACCAAAGTGACAAAAAGGGTGCAACAATAGGGAAAAGACTTGATAGGATCCATAGAGCCTTCATGACTCATTACTGATCTTGTGCAGGAGCCATGAACATGTCTGAAACATATATGTGCAAGAATTGAACCTACTTACATCGCTAGAAAGAACTTAAACGTAGAACCATCAACTAGAACTCATAACACATAAGGAGATATTGTAATGCATAAGTAAACACACAAAGAAACACCATATTTGAAAATTTAAGTCCTTCATATTATATTTGGAATCTTTCTCTAATTAGAGACTCAGAATTACATAGTAGCACGTTGTTTAGAATCTTCTCTTTGGACTCAATTCATAGAGCTCCAATTCTCAACCTGATAGATCCAATTCATTACAGAATCAGTACCAGACTTACCTCAACTTACAATGATCATCAACAACTACTACAACCTAGTTAACAACAACTAGAACAACTAAATCAATCGACTCACCCACAACCCAACTAACCCTTTTTCAATAGTCCTGGATAACCCTTTTACAATTATACTTATCCCTGTATATAAGTTGGGTTGTGTCTTCCTTCTTGACTTGCATGTTTTCTTGTTTTGTTTCAATTGTATGTTTCTTAGTGGGTGTTGTGCTAACTTTCACAATTGTTTTATTTTGCTCTTTCTCTAGACCTCTGATGAATCTTGTACAACTCGTGCTTAGTCAAAAATTGTGCAATTCCTTATCCAAAAATGAAGGGCCCAACAGGCTCCGACCATAATCCTTGACTCTCCCTTGATTCAAGTGCTTGGTTCTTTCACATCCTCCAGAAGCATATGTTGTTTTCCCTTTTCCATCTTTTCTTCTTCCTTGGGATCTTCTGTCTTTGTTTTCTCTTATTTTACCTCTTCAAATGAAGGGCCCAACTCTGCTACTAACTCTAAGGCTCATTGTTTCACTCCTTGAAAGCTTCCAACATTGTCCTACCATTTCCGGGTGAGGAGTGATGCCTCCGCAAGAAACTGTTGGATCATCTCTTTGCTATATTCCTTTGGCTTGGCATTGACCAACAAGTTCCACTTGGAATCTGTTGTTGCATCAACTTGATGCATTTTCATGTAGGCTATCTGAATTATAGGTCGAAAGTTGCACAGATCCTTCTTGGCTATGGACTATGCCTCAAAGAGTGTATTTAGTTCGTTGTTGGCCTATTGCATTTGGTCGAACTTATGTTGTTTCTCTATGGGGTCCATTGTGGCCACAACTTCTTTGTTTAGTACCTCAATCTTTATTCCCACCTCCTCCAAGACTTGGTTTTGTCGAGCGATGATGCCCATCCATTCACTGACTTCCCTGAAGATTTTGGTGCATTCCACTGTGTGCTCTTGCAGTGTTTCTCGGGCATTGTTACCTTGCAATATTATCTTCTGCATTTCCTCCTATAGCTTATGGGGTTGTTGTTCTCCCTCTTTTTAGGCTTGTTATAACTTTGCTTCCAGCTACCCAGTGCGAGTAGCGAGTTGTTTCCATGTTTCTTGTAGCAGCTTGATTTGTTTCTCTAGTTCGATGACCTCGTTAGCTTCAGGTAGGTTGGTCACAACCTTCTGAATCTTTGTCCATGCTTCAGTGAGTATTTCCTGCACTTTGTCCAGTTTGCATTGGACTTGGAGTTTGACATTCTCTTGTTGTATCCTGCATGTTTAGGCGATGAAATCTTCCTTCCTTGCAATCTTGGTGGCTCTCTCAATCTCCTGGAGCCTTTGTTCCAATTGGTACATTGATGCTCATATTAGTCCAAATGATTACATTGTTGGGCACTATACCAATTCGGTGGATGAAGGAGTTTCTTCACTAGGTTCTCGTTCCTATAGTGGGAGTCCACTGGCCATTGAGTGGTCCAAGCGGGTTTCTACTTCCTCCTCCATTGGTGGCAATGGTGTGATTCTCAGCTGTAGCGCTGTGGGAAAAATATTCAGAACCTTTGTTATAGCTATGCAGAGCTGCATCAATTTGGTGCATTGTTGAGGGTTCTGGAGGACACTCTCCATTTGTGCTCGTGCGGATGTCGTATCCTGCTTGGTTGTTGAGTCTCGTTCATTCTGAGGATTTGGTATCTTCATCTCTTCCAGTGCTTCTGCTTCATGTGCCTTGATTTCTTGGGAACCCTCACCCTTGGTTGGTGAGGTGGTTTTCTGGTTTCTGTTGGCTTCTGGATTCTCTCTAGTTCAGGCGTCTTTTTCTTACGTTGAAGACTCTGACTGTTGTTTATGGGTGTCTGGATTTGGATCATTCAGCATCTTTCTCAGCTCTGATGCATTGGGGTGTGGACCAGAAACTTCTGATGTTGGTTTGGATAACTCTTGGGTTATTCCTGGGGGTCTTTTCTCTATTATTTATGGTTGAATGAGCTACATTGGCTTGGGGGTGGTGGTCTGGGGTGAACTAGTGGTGGCAAGGTTTGGTGATTGGGGTGGTGGAGGTGATGGGGGATGCTTAGTGTTATCACTGAAATTTCGTCTGCACAGGGCGACAAGAACTCCGCATCATCAACACAGAAAAACAGTCATTCACGGCACAAGGATTAACTCCACAGCACAACAAAAGGGCCAAGACTATACAAAATTGGCTAAAAAATTCAAAAGCGCATCGTGCCCATGGAAAACAAGCGCATGCGCGCCATACCTTTGTACACAGAGCGCATATGCGCGGCTGTGGGGTGCAAAACCCGCGCGCCTGCCAAACGCCGCATTTATGAAGCTGGTCGGCCTCCCAACCACTAATGGATCGGCTCCCAAGTCGATTTGACATCAAATCCGAGCTCAATCTGCATGGGGAGGCTGGTCAAAGACCTAAATGTGCCCTAAAGGGCCTCTTTTCACATTCAAAA
>ML782912.1:161067-190609 GCA_009831015.1 Picea engelmannii | reverse complement strand
GGACCCAAGTCCTCTTTCTCCATTGTGTATCTTTGGATTTCATCAATCAGATCAAGCTATACATTGGTGATATTGGTCCATTGTTACTTGTTTTTGTTTTTATTTTCATGCTCATGTTTTCTTTTAGTTTTTGTTCAATTCTTGTTAATAGCTCTATTGTTTTCTTTCTAACCTCTTTACATACAGCTGTCATGACTAGCAGAGCCCAACTAGGCATGTAAGCACTCACTTTTTGCTCACACACCGACGAAAAGAGTGCAAACACTTAGTGACAAATGTAGATGGAAGTGTTTCAGGCTCTGAGTCATCCTAAATATCAATGATAGTGGTGGCTTTGACCGTTGCGTGGATGCAGGGGGCGGCTGAGGCAAGGGGTTGGGGGTTCAGAGGTTTGTTCAGTGAGACCCCAGTTCTGGGCCTCTTCACCAACACTTCGGTATTGAACAAAACACCCAATATATGGTTAACATCTGCACCTGACAATACAGTATTGGCTGGCAGCTGACGGAGGGTTGGTCTTTTCCTCTACTCCAACTATTGTATCTCTTCTTCCTCCTCGGATTATGAGTATACTGAAGCATCTGGATTATTTGGCTCTAGTTCTTAGCTCGATCCTCCTCCTACTTCCTTGTCCTTTTTCTTCAGAAGCTCTGTAGGCAAGGTGTAATGCATCCCTGACTTGTGCGGGTTGCATTTGACTGCTGGCCATGACATGAATTCCTTGTCAAAGACCTCCTCGTATATATAGAACAATAACATCCTTGTGTGGAAATGTTCCCTGTTGACATGTCTCGGCCAGAGAAATGTATGGCACTGGTTCATGTTGAAGGCGATATTTCTCATGTTGTAGTTTAGAATCTCTTGCGAGATGCACAACTTCTGCGTTGCGTCTATCAAGATGTTGTACCACTTAGAAATTGTTGTGGCATTGAAGGTTGTATTCTCCAACTCTGGTCTGGAATGCAATGGCTCGAACATTTTCACCATGCAGCCCTTATCTCGTATTTCCAGTTGTCTGCCCATAGGTGGCTTCCATTTGAACATTGCTAATGCCACAAGTAGATATCCATAGGTGAATATCCCTCCCTTCTCTTGTGCCTCCTTGCATGCCACTAGTAGTTCCTCTAGCAAGTAACTACACCAATTGAACATTGTTCCATTGGCGCAAAAGTCAATGATTGATAATGCATCTAGAGTGCATTTTCCCTTGTAGTATGGTCTCATAACTTTGTTGGCTATGATGTAACAACCAATCTAGACTATCTCGGGTAGTATTGGTTCAATTACTGTTGTGCGTCTTCCCCTCTTTGTGTTGAATTTCTCATACAAGCTGAGCTTGCCTTTCTTTTTCCCATGCTTACCGGGACTCTGGAATCCTTTTGACACATCCTCTCCTTGGGAGGATAGTCCAATAAGTTGTTGGATGTATTGTGCATGGATTGAATACCACTTGTCTAACCACAGACTTTTGTCATGCACCCTGATTATCAGAAATTTCGTGCATCGCGCAATCTCACCCATGGTACCAAAGACTGCTAGGTCTCTCAGGTTCATGATGGTCGAATTGAATAAGTTGATGAAGTCTTATTTTGGCACAAATTTCATACCTCCAAGTCCATCTAGGGCCATCCCCCAAAAGACATATGTGTGCATCTATGGAAATGAGCCTGAATCAGTGAGGTCAAGGTCGAGGAGCTTAACATGCTCCATTTTCCCCTTTAGATCACCCACAACCTCGATCCAGGGGTCATAGGGCTCGTCTGGTACCTCTTCTTTTCGCCATGGAACTTAGGCTAGCTATGGCTCTTGACATTCAGGCTTCTATGGTCGGCTAAGGATGGAAGATTTGAAAATGGTACCAACTGGTTTGTTCTACTAAATTCAGAAATGGCTATGCTTCTTTTGGGAATGATGCATTCTTGGGCAAGTTCTTAGGGCCTTATACTTGGCTTGACAAGTAAGTTTATCAATAACTATTTTTCATCATGACTGCATGGATGCAATGGGATCTGAGTTGTCTAATGGGACAGTTTAATAGGGTAAATCCTATTGGTCGATTCTGGCATTTACGTATTTTAGTGAGTTGAATAGCGACGTGGCTAATTTCAGACCTTTCCTTTTGATGGTTGGGTATCCAGGAGAAAACTTCGATGGCATCTTTGCATAAAATGGATTTATATCTTAACATACTTCAGACATGGCACCACAATGGAAATAAAGGTTGTGAATAGACTAGGTTCGTGCGGCATATGGATTCTGATCATATTTGTATTCATCCTTTCTCTGACCATAGAGGTTGTCCCTGTCATCTTAATGACTATCATTAATGGAGTCTCTTAAGCTTTGGATCCTATACTGTAAAGTCGTTAGTTAAAAATTTCATAAAACTCAAATCTAACTATTGTACAAGCTCTTTTGGACTAAAGCGATAGTCCCCCTTCCTCAGTTGTGAGATAGGTATGGATTTAGGCGAGCGCCATTCACCCATCCTGGTCACAGCATATCATCCAGTTGCGCAAGTCGGACTGTTCCCAATGGTTGGATCTCTGCAATCATGAATGGTCCCAACCAGTGCATACACAGCGTTCCAAGATGCTTCTTGTACCAGCTATCATAGAGTATCACATTGTCTCCTTGCGTGAATACCTTGGTCTTACTATGCCCATCATGCCAAGATTTTTTTCTTTCTTTTTCAACCAATTGATGAAAGTCTACTAGAAATATGGTCTCCACGATTTCTTGTAGATTTGTAAGTCTTTGCAGAATGGATTCCTCTTATGTCATGTGTGTGACCTGTGCAATATACAAAATTGGAGTGATGAACTCTGTAGACATCACTGCCTCTCTCCCATAAACCAACTGGAACGGTATGTACCTGTGGAGTTTCTGTATGGTTGTCCTATAAGCCCATAGTACAGATGGAACTCGGTCATCCTAGTCCTCCCAGTTTGCACAACAAACCTTTTTTAGTCCCCTTTCTAGGATCTTGTTGAAGGCTTCGACTGTTCCGTTGGCCTGTGGGTGTTATGGACTGCTCTTGTTGTGTTGAATCATAAATTTTGTTGTAAGTGTTGTTATAGTGCTGCTAAGAAAATGATCTCCCTGATCATTGGTTAGGATCCTAGGACATCCAAATCGAGTAATGATGTTCTCGAAAATAAACCCGGTAGCATTATATGTCGAACAATCCTGTACAGTTGTTGCTTCTGCCCAATGGGTAAGGTAGTCATTCACGGTAATGATGTACCTAGCTTTTGAATGTTTGGCTCTGGAGTTGATTGGTCCAATGAAGTCAACTGCCCATTTCTCAAATTCTTGTAGGGATCTGACTGGTTGTAGTGGTACTTCATCTCGGCATGATGACCTGTCCACGCATTGAAAAAAATCACATGATCTAGCATATACTTTTTCATCCTTGAAGAGTGTTTCCCACCAAAGTCCTGCCTCTAGAACTTTATGTGTCGTGGCCTTTACTCCTACGCAGCCTACTGCAACTCCACTATGGAATTCCCAGAGTATATCCTACCTTTCATGATCCAGGACACACCATCTGAGGATGTTGTCTAGTCCTAGTTTATGCAAATGTCCAATGATTAGCTAGTAATCTTCTACTCTAAAAACCATACGGTGTTTCTGGGTTGTAGAATAAGTTTTAGGATAGGCCCCTGTACTGAAAAATATTTCTATGTCCTCCAGGTATTCTAGTATGGCCTCAATCCTGAACAAATGTGTATCTAGGAGCTAGTCATCTATCGCTCCGTCGCTTTCCCCTAACTCTATCCTAGACAGGTGATCAGGTCCTACATTGCATCTTCCTGGCTTGATGATAACTTCAAAGGAAAATTCCTGAAATAGCAGCAACCATCTACAAATTTTCCCTTCCAACATAGGTTTGTTAACTAGATATTTCAATGCAGAATGATTAGTGAAGAATTTGAAATGAGACCCTAACAAATAATTTCTAAATTTATGCAAAGCATAAATCATGTCCAAACCCTCCCTTTCCGTCGTTGTGTAGTTCTGTTCTGCTTGCGACAACTTCTGACTCACAAAATAGATAGGGTGATCCATAGCTCTATCTCCAGGTTGCGTTAAGATGGATCCTAAGGCAATTCCTGAAGCATCTACATGGATGTGAAATTCATTCTCCTGGTTTGGGAATATCAGAATCAGTGTTGTGATGAGTTTCTCCTTAAGTGTCTCAAAGGATATATCACATTTTGGAGTCCATTAGAACGTTTCATCCTTTCTCAGTAGGTTTTCTAGAGGTGCAGTAATGTTTTCATATCTTCGGATGAACCTGCGATAGTAACCTGTGTGTCCTAGCGTGGAGCGCAACTTCTTAACACTTATGGGTGGTGGCATATTCGCAATGGTTGCAACTTTGGCTGGGTCTACCAATACTCCTTCTCGGCAGACTATATGGCCCAACAAATTCTCATGTGGTACACAAAAAATACACTTTCTGAGATTCAATGAGATGTGCAACTCCCTACATATGTCAAACATTAGCCTTAGCAGTGATACATGTTCCTTGAGGAGGCTATATATTGTCCAATCATCCATATAGAATTCTATAAATTTGTGAATGAACTCTCTAAAATTTTCTATCACAATACTGGAGAAAACTGCAAGGAGGTTCTTTAAGACAAATGCCATTACGTTGTATGCAAAAGATCCCCATTCTGTTGTGAAAGTGGTCTTTCTTTTTTCCTCTTCAATGATCCTGACTTGATGGTATCCTGAAAATTCGTATGTGAATGAGTATGCTTCCTTTCCCGCAACCTGTTCTAGCACCTCATCTGTAAAGAATGTTGGGAATGGGTCATGTACATAGGCAGAGTTGAGACTTTTGTAGTCTACACAAACTCTAATATCCTATGTGTCTTTCTTGCTTTGAATGACTATCAAGTTGACCCACTCTGCTTCTTCTACTACAAAAATGAGACCTGCTTCTAACATCTTATCTAGCTCCTTCTTAACTTTCTCTTTTACTCTTGGATTAATACGGTATGGTCTATGTTTGACAGGCTTGGATCCTGGTTTTAACTCAATCTTCATTTCTCCCATGACTCCTTTGATTCCTTTTAACTCGTAAAAAGTCTTTAGGAACAAATCCTCATATTCCTACAGTAAACTATGCATTTCCTAACTGGTTTGCTCATCCCACTAATCTCCCACCATAGCTATCTTGGGTTTCTCTACAGTCCCTATGTTGATTTTGCACAATTTTAATGGGTGATTGTAGGAACTATCGGTTTGGTTGGGTATAGTGTTTTGGATTTCTCTGTTCCCCTTTGTTTCTTTGATGGCTAGGTTTCTCAATTCTTCTAAGTCGTCTATGCTTTTTGAATCTTTTCTAATCTAATAGAATTCTATAGGAATCTCAGTTGAGTGTAAGTGGAGATTTTTCTTAGGTTCTGGGCTATGCTTGGCACATATCACTAAGTTTGATTTCTGACTATTATTATCTGTAAAGATAAATTCTTTAATCTTTTGCAGGACTACTTCAAGCTTGGGGTACTTACTTGTGAATGAAAATTCCTTGCAGAATTGAGCTGCCATTGTTTGCCAGTCGCTGGTTTGTCTTACGGTTTCTTCATGTATAAACCAATATTTTGGGATTGGACTTAGAGAGTGGGGAAATAACTGAATCTATAAGTGAGAGGGTATCCTCACAACTTGCCACTAAGTGGCGCACTTTTTGATGTGTGTTCTAGGATCTGATTCTCCGCTAAACAATTGCATAACTTGGAGATCTGTCTACATCTCTGATTCAGGTTGCTCCTTGTTCTGGAACCTGTACTTGATAGCTTGCTTCACCTCATCCCAAGTTATGAGTACAAATTTATGATTATCCCACCATCTAGCGTGGTTGTTCTGGAAGGCTACATCTAGTATCGAGACTCTTTGATCTTCTCTTAAATCTTCCTCCATCTTGTGCAAGAAACTGTTGAGATCTGAGGTGCCATCGTATACTGGGTGTTCTCTAAATTCGGTCCCAATCCATATGGTTACTCTGACAATTGTGCATCTTCTTGAGAATATTTCATGCAACCCTTGTTTCCAACTGTCAAAATCCAATTCTGAATCTTCATCTGCTGACTGTATACTTCTCCAACTTACTGAACCAATGGTGGTGGGGTTTATATAATCATTTCTTGTCCCATCTGTTACAGTGTACAACTGGTCCAAGTCTTCTCCCTCCATATTATTGTCTGTTGGTTTTGTATACCTAGGTCCTACATATGGATCCAAAGGTTGAACTACCTTGATTCCCTCAGCCTCAAAGGTCATGGTGTCTTTCTTTAAGTCGATTACTGCATAATTATCATAGGCCCAATCAATGCCAAGTACTGAAGGGAGGGGTCCTTATCTCCCATGATCTCAATGACTTCAAAGTCAACCACTATTTTTACTCTTGCTACATCTATTTCCATGTTCTCCAATCTTCCTATGGGGAAGATATAGTATTGGTTTTCCATTCTTAACTAAATTGGGGAATATGTTAGCCTCAGTTTTCCTAAGGCTTCCCAGGTCTTCTTAGGAAGAATGTTTTGACCTCTTCATTCTCTTGCGGCGTCAATCTGTGTGTGGATTTGTTTGGAAAACTGGCTCTTGGTATGAGATCAATGTGATGACTCACACTTCTAATCGGTGGCAACGAACGAGGTAGTTTGTCCACTACTTTGTCAGCGAATTCTTCCATTAGTTCTTGAACTTCCTTTGGTAAATCATCCACCCTTGTGTTGGTCAAAATAATCTTTGGTTTCCTGACCACAATGAACTATGTTTCCTCCTTCTTCTTAACCTAGGTAAGAAGTTCCTTCCCACTCATGAGAAGTACAGTGTTGCTTACTTCCGGTTTCACCTCCTTATCCTTGACTGGAAGAAACATGTGAGTCCTCCCATTCTTCTCTAGGGTGTATCTGTTCATTCTCCCATCATGAATCACATTCCTGTCATATTTCCACGGTCTACCCAACAATAGATGACAAACATCCATAGGAATGACATCACATAATATCTTATCATTATATCCTCCTATCTTAAACTCAACCAAACATTGTTTAGTGACAGTTACCTAGTGTCCTTTCTGTAGCCACAAAACTCTGTATGGGCTTGGATGATCAATCGTCTCCAACTCAAGCTTTTCTACCATCTCCATAGAAACGAGAGTATATGTGCTAGAACTATCCACAGTGACCTTGCATACCCTGTCCTTGGTCTTGCAAGCAGTCCGAAAAAGTTTGGTCCTTTGGACTGAACTCTCCACCTCCTTCTCTGGTGTCAAAATAACTTTTCGCATCATCAACGATCTTTTTCCTTTAGCATCCTCTGCCTCAACATCTCGCCTCTATGCCTCGGCAATGTGAGCTTCTCCACTTTCCTTCTTTTTATCTAGACACTCGTAAGACTTGTGCCCATTCTTTCCACATGTGAAGCATGTTATTACTCCATCTCTTCCTCTTCCTCTACCTCTAGTACGAGGAAAAGTGTTATTGTCAGCATAATCTCCTCTTTGTTCAGTATATTTCCCTCTCTGTTCAGCATATTTCCCTCGCTGTGAGGTTCCACCTCTCTCAGTTCGAGTCTGAGGTTTCTTCCAGTCCTCCTTGCGCTTTTCATATTTATCCCGGGCAACTGATTTGCCTCTGGGCTAACTTCTTCCTCAACCTCTTTGACCCTGCTTTCGGCTCAGCTTCTCTTCATCTTTCAGAGCCATTTGATAAGCATATTCCACCATTTGGATGGTTACCATGCTCATCTCATCCTGAATATCATATCTCGGGCCATTCATGTATCTGGCAACTTTTTCATCATCGCTCTCCCGATGACCTGCCCTAATGTATCTTCTAGTTCATCCCACCACAATGTTGCATGTCCTTTCAATCTTGTGACAGCATGCTTGACTTTCTTGTTCTCTTCGACATCTGCATAGTCAAAGTATGTGTCTAGAGCTCTAATCAAGTCTAGAAGCTCCTCTACATCCAAGTTTCCCTCATAAACTGGAATGTCCATCTTCACTCTTGCACCCATTCTTGCAATAGCTCTGATCAAACGTTCGTTTGCTGCATCTTTGGTTGCAACTTCTTCTTCACGTTCAGCCTCAATTTCACTTTTGGAATCACTAAGATCCCCAGCACTGACTGTGCGTCTCTGTGTTGTCTCCATGTCTTCGAGTCTAGCTCATATATCACGCATTTCTTTCTCCATGGCTGGATCAGTCATCTGCCTACCTCTTCTTCTCAGTATTTTCCTATCCTCTGGTGGATCGGGTGTCTGTCTGTCCCTTCTCCTTGGTGGCATGTAGAATTCTCTTTTCTTCTCTGCTACAGAAAGTAAAGAACCTTTCTGTTCTTTGATACCAGAGACGATGACGCACGCTCCCTCCACAACCTACAGGTCGGAAGGTCCACGTCAACGTAGGATCTTTCCCTTTCCATGGCCCGAAGAGCTTCGAAATGGCTCTTCTATTTCCCTTTCGGGAAATCTGCACCCACAGTCAATTTCAAGAATTCCCTCTTTTACTTCGGGAAATCGGACTTCGCACTTTCGCGAATCCGTTGGTCACGCGCTTGGCTTTCAAATCTCTGAAACCCAAAAACCGTCAACGTTGACCTATCCTCTTCTCTTTCGGTCTTTTCCTTATCATGATTTCGGTGGTCGTGGTATCCAACAACTTGTTCCTGTGATTCCTGAAACCCGATGTTCCGAAATTCTGACATGCTCACAAGGTTGACCTTTCAATGCCCCTTTACTCCATCGGGACTTCAAACTTCGCAATATCGCAAATCCTAATGCAAATAATTTAGAATTTCACTCCCCAAAACTCTGAAATGGTCAACGGAGTTTGAATCCCTGTCAATAGTGTGCCACCTGTCCGTTTTGCTGACTCTTGTGGCCCCACACCATTCTCTTAGCCTTCAGGATTTCGCGTTTCATGATTTTGCGATTCCCATTGCAAATATTTCGGGACTTCAATCTATGAAAACATAATATAGAAACCCACGTGTAAATCCAACGTCCCTTGTGGCTTGGATCTATGGTCCTACTCCTCCTGAGCTTAGAACTTCTCGAGAATACTCGTCGTATCTCCCTTTCTCCTCCGTAAGATCTGATGGTTCACAAGATTTTCGATAATTCTCTTCAGAGAATTCAAACCATCCATTCTCTTTCCTTGAGAACTCGTCCTCCTGTGGTCTGACGTCGCTATGCCTTCCTTCGACTCCTTCAAAGGTTCCAATCCTTCTAAACTTTCCCAACTCTGAGTTTTTTAGAAAACCCCTTTGCACGCACTCCTTGCAGCAGACTTTCAAACACTTCCTGGTGTTGGAATCCTACGACTCTACGCACACCTGCAACATCAGTCTCTCAATGCTTCACTCAGGTCCACAACCCTGAGACTTTTCTCGACCTGATCACTCCTTGCAGGACTCCTGTGCTCCTACACTTCTGTGGAAATGAGAACAAAAGCTTTCTCTCCTGAGTTTTTAGAGACAAACCTCTGAACACCTTTTCGACGCACTCCTTGTAGACAATTCAACTGCACTCCTTGTAGGAACTCTTGCTCAGATAGAGAAACAATTGAAACTCATTCCTCTCCTCTTTCCTCTCAGATTTCAAACATTCAACAAGAAATCATTCATACATAGCATAAAAGCAATTGCATGACAGAAAGAGTAAAACATTCATGAGTGTAACATTCAAATATCCATACACAGAGAATATATGAACACCATGAGTCTGAATCACAGCTTCCTTTGTATTTAATTCAGAACTTCTATACATGGAGTATTCTACACAACTCTTTGTTTCTCCTCTATGCTCTTCATACACTAATGTTACAATTCACAATGAGGGTGTCTATATCCCGTTTCCCTCTTGCACTCTAAAATTGTCTAATCTACACATTCAATTCTACCTACTTGCATTAACTACCATAAATGCCTCCTACCTACTGAGGACGAGAGAAAATCGCTCAAGGTCCGGTTACATTTTACAAGTGTGCTTCTTCTTAATGGCTTCATTTAAGATCGCGCAATAACTTCAAGGTGATTTCAAAATTTGTGTTGGGCACTTTTCCAACTGTATGTTGTCTTCGCGCTGGCTCGCTTGAGTTTCTCCTACATCATACTCCATCACTTGAAAATTTTCATGGGCTCCTGTCCATGAGCTCGCGCATGGTCTGTCCATGCCTCTGTATCTCTGCTTCGTTCTCCCAGCTGGCATCTTCAACCGGATGGCCCTTCCACTTGACCAAATATTCAAAGTATTGCTTTCGCCTAGTCTTTTTAATGACCCACTTATCTAGTATGCGCTCCATCTTGGCTTATCTACAACTGGCATCTACTTTGTCCACTAGATCAATGGTTTCTCATCTCCTTTCTATGCTTCCTCAACATCATATGGGTACAAATCTGAGATATTGAATATCGGAGAAAATTCGATCCCATCGGGTAATTCAATCTCGTAAGCATTTGCCCCAAATTTCTTCAAGACCTTATATGGTCTGATTTTCTTCATCTTCAGCTTATTATGTGTTCCCCTCAAGAACCTTTCCTTCCTTAAATGTGCCAGAATTAAGTCACCAACCTTGAACTGAAGTTGTCTCTTGTACTGATCGGCTCTGAGCTTATATTCTTGGCTCGAATTCTGCAGTCGTTGCTTCACCTGGCTGTGAAGTTCCCTCATCACCTCTGCGAACTCTTATGCACTAGCACTCCTAGTTGAAATCTATTATGAATCTCTCAATTCAGAAATTCCACTTAGCTGCATGCCATAGATAATCTGAAATGGAATCTTCTCTGTGCTTCTGTTAACTGATTCGTTATAAGAAAACTCTGCCTGTGGTAATATGTTGTCCCACTGGTTGTGGTGTTCTGTCACCAGGCTTCTCAGCAAGTCTCCCATACTTTTGTTTACCACTTCTGTCTGTCCATCCGTCTAAGGATGATAAGCCGAACTAAATGACAAGTTAGTTCCCAGCTTCTTCCATAAGGTCCTCCAAAAGTGCCCTATGAACTTGGTGTCTTGATCCGAAACTATACCCCTTGGTAAGCCATGAAGTCGAATGACTTCTTTGAAAAACAAATTCGCAATGTGAGTTGTGTCATTGGTATTTTGACATGGAATGAAGTGTGCCATCTTATAAAATCTATCCACCACCACAAAGATTGAGTCAAATCCTCTTTGTTTTCTTGGCAACCCCAATACAAAATCCATGATGATTGCATCCCACGGCCTTTCTGGTATGGGCAATGGTTGATAAAACCCCACATTATGTCTTCTTCCCTTTGAATGCTAGCAAATTATGCATCTGTCCACGAATCTCTTGACATATGCTCGCTTTCCCGGCCAAAAATATGACTCATTCAACTTTGTGAACATCTTGTCATGACCAAAGTGCCCTGCCAATCCTCCACTATGCTTCTCCTTCAGCAAATTTTCCCTCATGGAGAATTTTGGAATACACAGTTGATTACCTTTAAACAGTAATCCGTCCTGGATCATGTATTATACCCATTGGCTTCTATCTCTGAGAATTGGATTCTCAGTTTCTTCATACGCTTCCTTAAAATCTGGATCATCTCTATACATGTTCTTGAGATCATCAAAACCCAACGTTCTGACTTTGAACTCCTGCAATAGCAAACACTTCCTGCTCAAAGCATCAACAACTTTGTTAGCAGTACCAGAAATATGTTTAATCACAAAAGTGAAATTATGCATGTACTCAACCCATTTAACATGTCTCTGATTCAACTTTTCCTGTTGAGTCACAAACTGCAATGCATGATTGTCACTGTATAAGACAAACTCTTTCGGGATCAAGTAATGTCTCCATTTCTTCAATGCCTGGATAATAGCATAAAAATCCTTGTCATAAGTGGAGTACTTCACTTTTGTTTCATTCAGTTTCTCATTGAGGTATGCTATCGGCCTGTATTCCTGACTCAAGACTGCCCCTATTGCAAATCCACTTGCATCGCATTTCACTTGAAATGTTTTTTGGAAATCTAGTAACACCAAGATTGGTTGTTCTGTAATCTTCCTCTTCAACAAATTAAAACTTTTCTCAGCCTCTTCTATCCAGTGAAAAGACGTGTATCTCTTCTTCACTATGTTCATCATCGGTGCACTAATTCCACTGAAATTCTTGACGAACTTTCGGTAGAAACTATCCAATCCGTGAAAACTTCTCACCTCAAAAACATTCTTCGGTGATGCCAATTCTTGATTACCTCCACCTTATCTAGATCCATCCTCAACTCATCTGCAGAAATAACAAATCCTAAGTAGATGAGATCTATCTTCATGAATGAGGATTTCTTCATGTTTATCAATAGATTCTCCTACTGCAATCTCTGCATCACTGTAGCCAAATGCTTCAGATACTCTGCCACTGTTTTACTGAAAACTAGTATGTCATCCAAATACACGATAACAAATTTTCCAATGAACTTCCTTAGGACTTCGTTCATCAACCTCATGAAGGTACTCGGTGCATTTGTTAAGCCAAATAGCATAACAATCCATTCATACAACCCCTCGTTGGTTTTGAATGTTGTCTTCCATTCATTGCCTTCTCTCATGTGGATTTGATGATAACCGCTTTTCAAATCAATCTTTAAAAAATACTTTGCTCCACTCAAGAAATCCATCAGATCATCCATCCTTGGCAATGGAAATATGTACCTAATGGTTATCTTGTTGATTGCCCTCAATTCAGTACACATCCTCCATCCTCCGTCTTTCTTCAAATTGAGTACTGTCGAAACAGCAAACAGACTCAATCTTTCCCTGATAAAACCTTTGTCCAACAACTCCTGGACTTGTCTTTTGACCTCTTCATTCTCTTGCGGTGTCAATCTGTACATGGCTTTGTTTGGAAAAATGGCTCCTGGTATGAGATCAATGTGATGACTCACACTTCTAATTGGTGGCAATGAATGAGGTAGTTCGTCCACTACTATGTCAGTGAACTCTTCCAGCAGTTCCTGAACTTCCTCTGGTAAATCATCCACCCTTGTGCTGGTCAAAATAATCTTTGGTTTCCTGACCACAATGAACTGTGGTTCCTCCTTCTTCTTAACCTCGGTAACAAGTTCCTTCCCATTCATGAGAAGTACAGTGTTTCTTACTTCCGGTTTCACCTCCTTATCCTTGATTGGAAGCAACATGTGAGTCCTCCGATTCTTCTCTAGGGTGTATGTGTTCATTCTCCCATCATGAATCTCATTCCTATCATATTTCCACGGTCTACCCAGAAATAGATGACAAAAATCCATAGGAATTCCATCACATAATATCTTATCATTATATCCTCCTATCTTAAACTCAACCAAACATTGTTTAGTGAGAGTTACCTGGTGTCCTTTCTGTAGCCACGAAACTCTGTATGGGCTTGGATGATCAATCATCTCCAGCTCCATCTTTTCTACCATCTCCATAGAAATAAGATTATCTGTGCTACCACTATCCACAATGACCTTGCATACCCTGTCCTTGGTCTTGCAAGTAGTCTGTAAAAGTCTGGTCCTTTGGACTGAACTCTCCACCTCCTTCTCTGGTGTCAAAAGAACTTTTTGCATCATCAACGATCTTCTGCCTTCAACATTCTCTGCCTCAACATCTCCCCTCTGTGCCTCGGCGATGTGAGCTTCTCCACTTTCCTTCTTTTTATCTGGACACTCATAAGACTTGTGCCCATTCTTTCCACATGTGAAGCATGTTATTACTCCACCTCTTCCTCTTCCTCTACCTCTAGTACGAGGAAAAGTGTTATTGTCAGCATAATCTCCTCTCTGTTCAGTATGCTGCCCTCTCTATTCAGCATATTTCCCTCGCTGTGAGGTTCCACCTCTCTCAGTTCAAGTCTGAGGTTTCTTACAGTCCTCCTTGGGCTTCTGATATTTATCCTGGGCAACTGATTTTCCTCTAGGCTGACTTCTCCCTCGGCCTCTTTGACCTTTCTTTCGGCTCAGCTTCTCTTCAGCTTTCAGAGCCATCTGATAATCATCTTCCACCGTTCGGATGGTTACCATGCTCATCTCATCCTGAATATCATATCTAAGGCCATTCATGTATCTAGCAACCTTTTCATCATCGCTCTCATGATGACCTACCCTGATGTTCATCTTGTAGAATTCTTCAGTGTATTCTTTCACTGTCATCAGCTTCTATCTTAGGTTCTACATCCTCCTGAACAGAGTAATTTGATAATCCATGGGGATGAATTTCACCTTCATCTTTGCGATCATTCTATCCCAACTTTTGATCTTCTTCTTGCCTTTGCAGTTTCTATCAGCTTGTAGTTCATCCCACCACAATGCTGCATGTCCTTTCAATCTTGTGACAGCATGCTTGACTTTCTTGTCCTCTTCAACATCTTCATAGTCAAAGTATGTGTCTAGAGCTCTAATCCAGTCTAGAAGCTCCTCTACATCCAATTTTCCCTCATAAACTGGAATGTCCATCTTCACTCTTGCACCCATTCTTGCAATAGCTCTGATCAAACATTCATTTGCTGCATCTTCGGCTGCAACTTCTTCTTCACATCTAGCCTCAATTTCATTTTTGGAATCACTAAGATCCCCAGCACTGACTGTGCATCTCTGTGTTGTCTCCATTTCTTCAAGTCTAGCTCATAGATCACACATTTCTTTCTCCATGGCTGGATCAGTCATCTGCCTACCTCTTCTTCTCAGTATTTCCCTATCCTCTGGTGGATCGGGTGTTTGTCTATCCCTTCTCCTTGGCAGCATGGTGAATTCTCTTTTCTTCTCTGCTACAGAAAGAAAAGAACCTTTCTGTGCTCTGATACCAGAGATGATGACGCACGCTCCCTCCACAACCCGCAGGTCGGAAGGTCCATGTCAACACAGGATATTTCGCTTTCCATGGCCTGAAGAGCTTTGGAATGGCTCTTCTATTTCCCTTTTGGGAAATTTGCACCCACAGTCAATTTCAAGAATTCCCCCTTTTACTTCGGGAAATCGGACTTCGCACTTTCACGAATCCGTTGGTCATGTGCTTGGTCTTCAAATATCCAAAAACCGTCAACGTTTACCCGTCCTCTTCCCTTTTTGGCTTTTCCTTATCGTGATTTTGGCGGTCGTGGTATCCAACAACTTGTTCCTGTGATTCCCGAAACCCGATGTTCTGAAATTTTGACACGCTCACAAGGTTGACCTTTCAATGCCCCTTTACTCCATCGGGACTTTGAACTTCGCGATATCACGAATCCTAATGCAAATAATTCAGAATTTCACTCCCCGAAACTCCAAAACGGTCAATGGATTTTGACTCCGTGTAAATAGTGTGCCACCTATCCATTTTGCTGACTCTTGTGGCCCCACAACATTCTCTTAGCCTTCGGGATTTCTCGTTTCGTGATTTCGCGATTCCCGTTGCAAAGATTTCGGGACTTCAATCTATGAAAACCCGATATAGAAACCCACGTGTAAATCCAATGGCCCTTGTGGCTTGGATTTATGGTCCTACTCCTCCTGAGCTTAGAACTTCTTAGGAACACTCATCGTATCTCCCTTGCTCCTCCATAAGATCTGATGGTTCACGGGATTTTCGAGAATTCTCTTCAGAGAATTCAAACTTTTCGTTCTCTTTCCTCGAGAAATCGTCCTCCTATGGTCTGACGTCGCTATGCCTTCCTTTGACTCCTTCAAAGGTTCGAATCCTTCTAAACTTTCCCAACTCTGAGTCTTTCAGAAAACCCCTTTGCACGCACTCCTTGAGGCAGACTTTCAAACACTTCCCGATGTTGGAATCCTATGACTCTGCGCACACCTGCAGCAGCAGTCTCTCGATGCTTCACTCAGGTTCACAACCCTGAGACTTTTCTCGGCCTATGCACTCCTTGTCGGACTCCTGTGCCCCTGCACTTCTGTGGAAATGAGAACAAAAGCTTTCTCTCCTGAGTTTTCAGAGACAAACCTCTGAACACCTTGTCGACACACTCCTTGCGGACAATTCAACTGCACTCCTTGCAGGAACTCTTGCTCAGATAGAGAAACAATTGAAACTCATTCCTCTCCTCTTTCCTCTCAGATTTCAAACATTCAACAAGAAATCATTCATACATAGCATAAAATCAATTGCATGACAGAAAGAGTAAAACATTCATGAGCGTAACATTCAAAGATGCATACACAGAGAATATATGAACACCATGAGTCTGAATCACAGCTTCTTTTGTATTTAATTCAGAACTTATGTACATGGAGTCTGCTACACATCTCTCTATTTCTCCTCTATGCTCTTCATACACTAATGTTACAATTCACAATGAGGGCGTCTATATCCTATTTCCCTCTTGCACTCTAAAACTGTCTAATCTACACATTCAATTCTACCTACTTGCATTAACTACCATAAATGCCTCCTACCTACTAAGGACGAGAGAAAATATCTCAAGGTCTGGTTACATTTTAAAAGTGCACTTCTTCTTAATGGCTTCATTTAAGATCGTGCAATAACTTCAAGGTGATTTCAAAATTTGTGTTGGGCGCTTTTCCAGTTGTCTGTGGTCTCTGCGTTGGCTTGCTTGAGTTTCTCCTGCATCAGAGGGTCATACCTATCTCCCTTGGGTGTTTATTTATAGATTTTAGGTAGAGTATTAGCATCATCTCCTGTCTTCTCTCCTCCTCAAGTAATGATATTAAGGTTGGGCAATTTTCCCTTAGAAATCCTCTTGATTTTTTAGCTGATAAGGTTAGTTCCTCATTGTCGTAGTCTATTTTCCCACTTTGCTATTAACTTTGGGAAGTATTTTATTTCTTGTTCGTTGGTTCTTCAATACGAGCACCATGGCCACCTTGGATGACGACAATATCTAGCCAAATGCCATTGCTCATCACAATTATATTATCTTCTTGGTCATATTCCCTGGTTCTTCCTCCTCTGAAGTCTCCTCCAGCTCTACCTCCTTGACCTCTTCCTGGTCCCTGAGGGTTTTCATTCACCCTGAATGTTGTTCGGTCTAACCCATATGCAAGTGCATCCAACACTCTACATTGATTGGTAGTATGTGTGGTAGATGCACAGAACTCATAGTGTACTGTGTTTGGTACTATCGAATATTTTTGCATGATGGGGAACTGTCTTGGCCCATTCCCATATGTTCGATAGATTTCAAAATACTCGGTTGTTGGTGTTTCTTGGCCTCCTAGAAAAGCATGGTATGGGGTGAGGTTCTAGAATAGTAAGTTCGTCGACACTTGTGCAACTCCTCCTGTGGGTCCTAGTGGCAATACCATCGGATTTTGAGGAGGTCCCATTCCCCTCATTCAAAGACATTCGTTCACCAGATGACCTTCCATATAACATCTAGTGCACCAAACCTGTGGTCGTCCACGTCTGGGTGTCTTCAACTCCTGAATATTTTCTATGAGTGTTGATATCTTCCCTTGTAGTTGCGCCAGATTTGAATCTACCGAGGGTTTTTTTATTCTCAGGTTCCCATGGTATCCTTCCATGGTTTCAATCTTCATTGATTATTCCAAGGCATCTGTTAATGTGGCTATTTGTTTTTGCCTTAGCGAAATACGAGTCAGAGGAAGTAACCCCTGAATGTACCACTCCCTTTGATGTTCTTTATGGATTGGATGTGCCAACCTCCCTATGGAATTTTGAACTTCTAGTTGTATTCCCAGGGGGATTCACCTTCCCGATGTTGGATCTTGTGCAACTCTGATAGAGCCTGTTGTTCTGACTGGGGTAGTTTGAATTCTGCTATGAACCTTCTCTGTACCTGGCCAAGTGTGAATGCTTGACCTTGAATCCCTAGCACTCCCATCTCAATTATCTTTATGTACCACTTGAGGGCACAACCTCTCAAGGTAGTCTAGAACTTGACCATCTTATTCGCATCTGGATTCCCTCTGGATCTCCATATTGCTTCGCACAAGAACCTGTGTTGCTCAACGTCTTCATCTCCCTTACCCTAAAATTTTGGGTATCGAGCAATGGAACCTCCTGCATGGTTGGCCATTGTTGATCTTGTTGTTCCTATCAATATGAATCCTAATGGTCTGGCTTGCGATCTACCAGGAAATCCCAGTATCTTCCATGTACTTGCACTTCCTAGTTGTGATTGACTAATTAATTGTACTGGAACAGAATTAGCATGAGAAGGTAGTATCAAACTTACTTCTTGTACAAAAGACACATGGGGTATGGGTAATTCGAGGTTTGCACCATTGTCTTCGAGGCGGTTTTCTTTGATCTAGGGGGTCTCATCTGCTTCCACTGGGATGATCTCTTTGGCCAGTTTCCTGATCTCTCCTGTTATTGGGGCTGAATCGTTTCTTCCTTGTCCAAGATTCATGTTAGCATCTTCCTCTCTAACATCTATACCTTCTCCTTATTGTCCCACCTCCTGGGGACTTCCTTCTCTCCATGTCTCTCTCTCGTTCACCCTTTGACTGGCCAGTCATTCCTGTCTTCTCATCTTCTGCAATTCTTCCATCTGTCTTTCTTCTACTTCTTCCCAATCCGCCTTCTTTCCTCAACTTATTAGATTGTCTTGCTGCTTTCTTGATCTTACCACGCCACCATGTCTCAAATATGGTGGCTCTCTTCAAGGATCTCTCGTCTCTTAAGTCCATTTCTTGTTTTTTCCCCCCCATTTATCAAAGAACCCTTCCCCTCTCTCATTCCATGACTCTCACCCCACCTTTCCCTACCCCTAGTGAGGGTGTTTACACTGCCATTTCAATTGGGGACATAACCAACATCCCTTCCTCCATCAAGAAAACCTTAATCCATAAGGTGATTTCTCTCAAAAGTCTTTCTCTTGTGTCTTTCTTGAATATTTCCTCAGCCCATGAGAAATTCTAATGGTTCTCAGCTGCAAATTAAATTATGTATCCTTCTAGTGTGGTGTTGACCTAGAAATCCACAGCTCGTGTAACTGGACAATCCAGCCTTTGAAGTGTTGCTATCTTCTCAGTATCCCATGTGCAGATCCTCTTAACCCGCCCTTGGAACTTTGGAGCCTCTTTATACAGTAGAAAAATTCTTCCAGAAATTTAACCCAGAAAATCTCGTACTGGTCGCTCGATCTTTCCGAGTAAAATATTGCTTCGCGAGTGTTTTCCATTGATTTTTTCCTCAGTTCTGCTTCTTTCCATATGAAGGCGTCACAATTCCTTTCCCACCATTGATCAATACCATATATATGGATTGGTGGAATCATTCTCCCTACAGGTTCCCTTTTAACACAGGTCTTGGCAATGGAACCATTTTGTTGGCGCGAGTTTGATCAAACCAGGGTCCTTCTCAGGTTACCAACAAAAGTTACCATGTAGTCTAGAGCGTTGGCATTTTCATCTCCTCCGAAGAGAAGAAATCTCACCCAAATTTTTTCTGAGACAGAGAGATAGGGAAAGGTAGGGAAAATACTAGAGAGGATCCATAGAGCCTTCAGGACTCATTCCTGATCTTGCACAGGAGCCATGAATAGGTCTAAAACATACATGTGCAAGAATTGAACCTACTTGCATCACTAGAAATCATTTAAACGTAGAACCATAAACTAGAACTCATAAGCCATAAGGAGATACTATAATGCATAAGTAAACACGCAAATACACACCATATTTGAAAATTTAGGTCCTTCTTCATATTATCTTTGGAATCTTTCTCTGATTACGGACTCTGAATTACACAGCAGTGCATTGTTCAAATGCTTGGCTTTGGACTCAAGTCATAGAGCTCCAAGTCTCAACCAGATAGATCCAATTCATTACAAACTCAGTACTGGACTTACCTCAACTTATAATGATCATCAGCAACTAAAATTACCTGGTTAACAACAACTAGAATGACTAAATAAATCGACTCACCCACAACCCGACTAACCCTTTTTCATTAGTCCTAGCTAACCCTTTTACAGTTATGTTTATCCCTATATATAAGTTGGATTGTGTCTTCCTTCTCTGCTTGCATGTTTTCTTGTTCTATTTCAACTGTATGTTGCTTAGCTGGCGTTGCACTGACTTTCGCAACTGTTTTTTGTTGCTCTTTCTCCGGGCCTCTGATGAAGCTTGTGCAACTTGTGCTCAGTCAAAACTTGCGCAATTCCTTATCCAAAAGTGAAGGGCCCAACAGACCACACAATAGAGTTGGCCAAGTTGTGTGAAAGACAATAATGTCACCATCGTGGCCTTGTATCACTCCACAACAATTCCATAAGGACAAGTTTCTACAACTTATTCGTGATCTATATGAAATAAGGAAGCCACAAGAGGATTTTAATCAAGGTAATGATGGTTTGGGGCACACTCTTCTAGATTTTGATCTAGATAATGATGGATAGGGCCATATCCGTATAAATAGGACAATCCGCCCTTTCTGCAGAACTATGACAACCCCCATTCTCATGCGGGTCTCATCACTAAAACACAACCTACTTGTTGTGAAACTCAACAATAATCCATTGCAATCCTTGTGAAGTTTTCCCATGCTCTAATCATTATGGTTTTAGTAAGGTGCATCTGTAAGAGTTTGACTAATTTAATCTAGGGAAATATTTTGACAAAATAGACTTGGGCCAACCTCTTTACAGTGTTGGAAATCCAAATTCATATGTTATCATAACCTGAATGCTTTCATTCCAAGGTTTTGTTCAATACATATATAATATTGGGAAAATAGTTCCATAAGTAATATGAAATTCACTTCTTAATTGTATGAGTTGGTCGTTAAACCCAAGTGCAAGGAAAATAACAAAAGATGTGCACCATGTCCCTGGGTTGTTGAGAATAATACAAGCACACTGGAAAGGATGGCACAAAGTCCTAAAACTCTTCATACTCCTAAAGAACTTCCAACAATCCTGGAGACCTTGTTAGAAGATATGTAAAGTGAAACAAAAAATGGTCACCAACTGCTACTAAGAACTAAAACTACCTTTTACTATGTAACTATTTGAGTACAATCTTTAGGTTGTACTTGTTAAGATAGGTTGTTTATGCTCTATAAAAAATTGGCTCCAAGTGGTCTGGCTTGAATTTGTATTGTAATTTTCCAAAAGCCATTTGGTCTAGATTATGTTGCCTATCTAATTATATCTCCAATCTAAATATGAATCAATAACTTTCCTTTGTTTGTTTTTTCTCATGACCATATTAAAATAAACACATATATTTGCATCAATTCAAGTGGATTGTGAGAACATATTGCAAGCTAGCGAAACTGGGAATGGATTATAACTAAACCTTTCACCTTGGAGTCGTTTTGACATCTATTTTTTACAAAATTGATATCTTTGTAGATGCTACACCTGAAGAGTGCATTGAAGAAACTTCACAGTTATGTCCTTCTACATAATGGAGACTTGTTTGTCTTCTTGAATTACCTTGTACATAATTCCAATTAATGGACTCAGTTGAGTTATTTGTACTTATAAACTTGTTTTATTTTTTTTAAGTCCTAATATTGGCCCCTTTTAAACAACAAAGTGTTACAACAATATCATTATTATCAAATCTCATATATAGTCAAGGTTATAGAATTTACCAAGTTGTAAACATCATTTTCTAACATTTTAGGTTATACTTCTAATTGGGTGATATCATTATTTGATAATTTCCAATTAGTTAGGTGCACTCACCATAGAAAATGTAATGGATATTTTGAATAACAGGTTTAGGACCTCCTTTTAGACAATTTTTGAATGTCATTTAATTACCAAACAGAATGTAAGTGAAAAATTAAGATAAACAAGTATTGCAATAAACTCATGAAATGAGACTATAAAGGAATATTGACATTTGGATGTTCTCCAAGGCAACAATATGTCAAGGATAAAACATCAATTTAGGGGATTGGTATCTTTATTGAGTTTCTAATTTTACAATTTTGAGTGGCATGGAAAAGTTGTATAATATATACGTAAATTTTATAGTAGTGAAATGGAAAAATAAGAGATTATCTCACATTGTACTAATGTAACTTGAGATCTCATCCTAGCCTTGAGGAAAACACTTCATATGGTTATTTAGTTGTATACAAGGTAATGGAACTTCTCATTAACATTGTCATGGTAACCACAATAAATATGTAGTTTGTCTTTCTAGGAAAAGTGAATAGAGTTGTTTCTAGTCACAAAATCGATGAATGTGTGAAACCACGAATTTTCAAGGTTGAAGGTTTTATTTAGTTGTCTTATAATCTTGTTAATATAAGATATATTAAAAATATATGATTTTACAATGTAGCTAAGAAATATAGTATGGGTCATGTCAATTCATTCGAGGAGTTTAGTTGATAGGTAGAAATGTATTTTATGTTCAAATTTTTTATATGGTGATAAAAAAAGGAACAGTAGCTTTGATCCTACATTACTAGGATCCACATATAGATACACTAGATTTTTGAAAAGTTGGTATTTCAAATCAAGGAAGGGACACACATACATGTGTCTATGTCTAATGATTTATTTATCATTTTTCTTGGATATATTAGTGGATTCCCCTCAAATGTATTTACTAATATTTTTATTATTTCTCTCATATGTTGGATTCCCCTCATATTATGTATCATCATAAGGACATGTTCTAAGAAAAGGGTCATGGTTGTTATAGCCACCTATTTAAAAACATATGTGCATGAACATTTGTAGAATGGAAAATCAATGGTCATTACATCCTCGACACAATATGGATATAGGTTCGTGATGTGTGCCAAAATGATCCTATATGTTGTTACAATAGTAATCTAAATATAGAA
This sequence comes from Picea engelmannii, assembly GCA_009831015.1. Classification (NCBI taxonomy): domain Eukaryota; kingdom Viridiplantae; phylum Streptophyta; class Pinopsida; order Pinales; family Pinaceae; genus Picea; species Picea engelmannii. The sequence continues at coordinate 167,854 of ML782912.1, read as the reverse complement.
TGATCTCTAATGATATGCCAATGAATCCCCCAAGTGGCACCTCTCCTCAAAAGAGAAACAAAATATAGCTCAAAGATGTTTGTTCCATTAATGATGGAGTGGATATCCATAACCATAAGAAAGGTCACCCTACTAGATTACCAAAAAAAAGCCTAGAAATTAATATATATAGAAAAGTATCCTTGTCTCTAATGTTTATTTATGTTGTCATATCATTCTGGGGTTATTGTAGATAAGCCTGTAAAAGGAAATTTGTTGAAACAAGTCTGCAATGACTTAACTTTCAAGAACCAAACATTCCTATTACTGGTATTATTTCAATGAAAAACATAGGATGGTACAAGTATGAAGACAATCGTCTAGCCTCAACAAATGGCATTATATAGATCATGCATTTCAAAATCTGAAAACCACACTATTGTGTATCACTATTTTTTTACCTCATAACAACTACCTCAACCATAAAAAAGACACTCCAAACAACTATATAAAGACGTGATATGATAAAAAAAATAAGTCGATTCATCCCCAAAATTTATTAGAGATAGGTCAGTCGTGGCCTTTTTCTTTGAACAAGTCATCCCTCTTCACAAAATTTGAAACAATTAATCCAAATCGACCTCCTTTTGACTTTCCAACATTTTCTTTTAAGGAACCTATTAATAACAATCTAGGAAATATTTACAGTATGGGTGTGCCTTGCAATCCTTTGAAATAATCCTTCGCATTATACTTTTCCTCTAGAATAGAATGAGGAAAATTTTCCTTCAATTGCATGCTTGAAAAACTAGGTCCATTGAATATTCAAGCATTTCGAACCCCCGTGAGTTTTGCAGACCTCCATATCTTTACTACAAGAAAATCTTCAACTTCTTAACCAAGTTCATCAATATGCATTTTCAATGGTGTCTAGAAAAAAAATTGGAACTAACCTGAAAATAATGTGAAAATTATAACAAACATATTGTTAAGGTAGGTATTAAAATAGTGATGACTATTAAAATCTTCGAGATCAAGATATTAATATAAAAATAAATTTGGATCACACTATTCTTTTGTGTCTAATGAAGCCTCTTTTTTACCATGATTAATAAAGAATATGGTTTTGTGTAATTAAGTGATGATTGGAATGTGTTGATTGATAAAGTATGTGTTGCATCTAATTTTATCTCTTGAATTTATGATGCTATGGATATTTCCATGCCTACTAGCCCATGCTCCAAGTACATTGAATCTACAAATGAATCATACTCCAACACAATATGAGGGAAATGGGGGATTGTGTCCCCTTATCCTATTTCATAGGCTATCAAGGCTTCAATATATCTTATCTATACTAACCCATTCAAATTCCTAACTAAAAAGAGGCAATATCTCAAGTGATTTGATCCCTATATCTAGGGACCCTAATTATAGGGATGTTGGGGGACACAAGCCCTTCAATCAAGGAGTGATTGAAGGGATTATTGATGTACCCTCTTAGTATAAGTAGAAGGTAGGGGATAGCTATCAGAAGTTAGTTAATTTGCAGTCATTTTGTTAAGAATTTGATATTCCTAAAGAACTTGAATTTGTGTTTATGTCTTCGAGATAATATACTAATGAAGAATTTTCACTTTCATATGTGTTATCGTTAGTAGTTTTTAAGGTTCCTTGCAAGAGATTTGTGTACAAACTACTCAAAGTTACCCAAGGGAAATGTGTGCTTCATTCCATTTCCATTACTTTCACCATCTTATAGTTCATTTCATTCATAAGTTAAGTTGTGCATGATTTCTGCATTTTTGGTATATGAAATATGTTTCATGTAGCAGTGATCTATTTCATACAACAACATTTCATTTTTTATTTCCTTCATTTTCATTATCATTAGTTCATTTCACTTACATTATGTGTTTAGCAGAGATTTATGCAATTCCTATAGCAACACTTTATTTTAAATAGTTATGATTCATTTCCCATAGCAACATTACAACAATATTTTGTTTCCTATAGAAACACTACAACAATACTTTGTTTTAGGAAAGTTTATGGTCCTTTTCCATCACCAGAAGAGATATGTTAATCCATGGGTTACTTCATTCTTACTTCAAAATGGATTTGATTGCTTTATTTTAATTTTTGCAATAGAATAATGTACTTTAGGATTTTCTCTTTTTCCCTTAGACTAGCTTAGGTAAATGCAATTTTGTTTTCTAGCAAGTTTACTTCTTGGGATGAAGAAACCTATATTTCCTCACATGGATTTTCCTCCATGCAGTCTTGCACCCTAGATTTCCACTGTCAGGATAAGTAGAGATAAGTAGGGATTGGTCATTGGGTTATATGATCCCTTAAATTTGGTTTTGTAGATTTCCTTTCAAGTACTTTATATCCTTCCTTTTAAGTGTTTTTCATCTTCCTTTTTAGTTGGATTTTAGTTTTTCCTTCTATAGTATTAGTTTGATTATTAGTTCTTCTTCCCTATTGAATTAACATTTGTAGTTCTTGGATAGACATGTTTTTCCTTTGTAGATAAATACATGTGTATGGAGTTTGAACATATAGTGCACATCACCTATCAAGTTTGTACAAAAACTGGGTTGACATTTAAGGTTGTGAGCTGAGGAGTGAAACATTGTTATTGCTATTCTTTGGCACATCACCATTTTTTTTCACTATTTCTAGGGAGGTGCTAAGGATTTCATACAATTGTTATTATTTTTTTTATTGTTAAAAATAAAAAATTAGCTTTAGAATGCATGCATTACACCATTTTATCAAGAAAAAGAAAAAAGCATTCAGTAGATTTCATTTTTGTTTAATAATTTTTAGGATACATGCCTCGACCTAAGGATAAACTAGGAAAATTATTACCTAAAGTCCCCACCACTAAACCAAGTCCAAGCAATCAAGACTAACAGAAATTTGATTGTGATCCATCCTTCCAAGAGGGGAGAATTTTTGGTGGGATTTCTTAGAGGAGGAAGCAAGAATTTTTGAAAATATATTAGAAGAAGGGGGATTCCCATCTCACCACACGATGGTTGGTGATGGAGAGAAATATAAGGATTTTGATTTCCCCATTACTGAAAACCCTCTTCTCTTCCTCACTTCCATGAAATTACTATAAAAGAACTTAATATCTTGTTATTTGACTTGGAATTTATATATAGGACATGTTATCAACCAATATAACACTTGTGCCAAGCCTTCACAAGTCAATGAAAGATAATTGTAACATATGAAAGTATTTTCCAGTGTCACCTAAGCAAGTACTTCCCTCATTTTAGTGAAGAATAGATATCCAACACAAGGGAGGCTTCCCTAAAAACATTAAAGGATCCTATAGCAAGCTAAGGCAAGTCTACAACCCATTATCTTGGTTACTTTATTCTACCACCAACTAAGACAAATATTTTTCCTTTTCACTTGTTATATCATCCACTTATCCTCAAGTTTCTCCAAAATGTAATCAATCTCAATGTCATGCAAAGGGAGCATCATTATCAACAATGCGGGACTTTTCCAAATTTGTTTCCTTTTCGCTTGTTTTATCATCCACTTATCCCCAAATTGGATCCCTTACTAATTTGGAGGGAAAAAAAAAGAATAATATACTCAATGATAATCCACACCCAAAAATCTCCAGTAACCTTGTAGCTCTTAAAAACATGCTTAAACATTTTTCTCTATGGAAAATAATGCATCGTCCAATGTAAAAGTGGTATGATGTGGTAAATCCTTAATCACCACAATGTTGTGAAGCATTGACCATTAAAACACTCGACAACAATGTAATGAGGATGAATCTGTAAATGAAGGTCCCTTGATTTAAGGTCTTTGGTTCTCCCAATTTGTTGTACTTATTTCTCCTTGATAATATCTTGTTGCATAGTTATTCCATGACTTCTGGGTTGAAAAAATACTAGCGATTTTTCCATCTTCTTTGGAGTTGATGATTTTATTATATACTTTTTTAACTTCTTCATAAATTTCCTAGCTATGATGATGTTGATATGTTTTCTCTTTTGATGGTTCTCCTTCACATTTTGATGGTTCTCATTCATACAGATAAACTTCTTGTATTTCCTTGTCACCTGATCCAAAAATCATTAGATACCACTTATTCCTTTAAAGTATACATGTTAGCATCTAACCTGATTCAAAATAATTGTTGATCGTATTGAGGTGATTTGTAGAAAAATGATGATGAGATTCTTATCCAAAATATCATAAAGTGATTATTAATTTGAAGAATTATGAGATAATAGAGAAGAAAATAAAAGAACGTAAGTTATACAATATTGATGACATATTTTAATTCATTCCCAAGTCTCTTATAAATAGTGAGACCACTCTTCATTATCTCACAATGTCAAATTACATCACAACATGGACTTACAAAATCCAATTTGATGGAATCCCTTTAATTCCATTAATCAAACTCAAAAATAGAGTTTACCATTGAATTCCTTGCTAAATTATGAGAAAAATGACGATAAAGTTGGCCATATTTTGTACTGGCTCAATTTCACCCTCTTTACACGTCAAACGATGCACTATGGCTCTCATTAATGGAAGTCTAGAATAATACTTTTTCAAATGACCTCTTAGCACAAAAATAACATCACCATTGAACTCCCTTCAGAAAAACAAGAAAAATGAGTATAAATTTGCCTATGTACAGTCAATATACCTTATGGCATGCATATCGAAACAATACCAAATTAGGCTCCTCTTCTTGCACAAAAATATATGCATCCGAATGTCCTCCAGATCCATTTAGACCTTGGGATTAGTTTCTAGCTTAGAATGCATTTAGTCTTGAGATGTGTGTCGGTCTTGGACCGCACGCCCATAAATAGGTCGCGGGCCCAAACATCCAACCAGAACTGTTGGAAACCATTTAATTTATCGTTGGGTAATCCCATAAAAAGCGGTAACTGTGGCATTATGGTTAAATAATTGGAGTGTTATATGGAGGTTTGTGGGTTCAAACCTTGTCGACCATGCCATATATAGTATTTTTTTACAACAGTGACATATAGTTTTAAATACGATGGGATACATATATGTGATATATTGTCAATGGTTTATAACCAAATTTGAATACCCCTGCATATCATGGAGTTAGTTACGGTGATCCGGATTTTATGAGCAGAATGAAATGAATATAGATTATTAATAGGTTATTAACACAAAATAACAGAGATACAGTAAAACTTGTTTTCTATTCAATAACGAAATAAGCTGAAACTGTAAAATGCAACGGAAACAAGCTTGTTGGAATGGTGGCAGCATATCTCTGAGAAGAGATGTGACGGCAGCGCGCATTTGCAAGAAGAAGGTTACAATGAGGCTCTGAAGGCCTTTTTACAATAAGCAAGAATTCCAAAAACCCTAGAAATCCAAAAACCTAACCCTAGGAGATGAAATGTCAAAAGTCGTGTGGGCCCCGTTTGGGTAAGCTAGTACATCAACTTCCCGGGGTCGTAACTTTTGCATACGATCTCCGTTTCAGGCGTGTGATAGCCCATTGGAAAGGTATCATCGAGGAGATTAATTTTGGAGGACAAATTATCCCTTTAGATATCATTAAGGAGCTCAATACCAAAAAACCTTCATTTAGGCCCTCAAAATGGCCCCGGAAGTAAAAACTGCTAAAATAGTAAATTGCCAAAAATGTCAGAAAAATGTTTTGAGCCAGTTGGAAAAGGTGGGTGGCCACCGATATCCATATGGATCAATCCTCCCTCCTTAGGAATAAATGGTCTCCATTGCATTGAGGTCCCCCATTAGATGAGGAAATTTCTGTTGAATTTGGCCCCGGGTGAGCCACTTGCCTTGGTGCAGGAGCTACCCTGCTTTGACTACTCGATAAAGCTAGATCCTTTGTTGTCAAGTTCCCTTGATCTGTCTATCCAAAATATAATCATTGGATTTCTGTTGTATGCAGTCAGGGTTGAGCTCTATTGGTGTCAGTTGTTCTACTACTTCTAAGGTGTCCAATAATGGTGGGAAATAAGGGTGAAGGAGATCCACGTTGAACACTGGGTGCAGGCTAAGGAAAGGAGGAATGTTGAGCTCAAAAGAATCATCCTCCACAGCCTTGGTGATAGTGTACGGTCCATAACGGAGTGATTGAAGCTTCCGATGGGGTCCTGTAATGCGTTCTTTCGGCAAGTTCAACCAAACTTTGTCACCCACCTGAAACTTATGCGGCACTCGATGTTGATCATGGCGTTGTTTGTACTTGTCATTGGAATTTTGTAGGATATCCTGAACTTGTTGATGGATGTGCTGGATCTCCTCAATGAACCGGGTGGCTTTGTCATCTTTAGTTGGAGCAGGAGATGAGTCAGTCAAGGTGACCATAAGGGGAAGTGAAACATCTATGGGACCCAATGGTTGGAATCCCAACCCCACTTGAAAGGGGTTGTGGTCGGTTGAGCTATGCAAGGCTCGGTTGTAGCTATGCTAGACATAAGGAAGGCTCTCATCCCATGTGCGAGGGTTCTTTGAATTATACATGTGAAGGATATGCACAATCATTCGATTTACAACCTCGGTTTGGCCATCTGTCTGGGGGTGGAAGGCCATGGATTTGGTGAGCTTGGTCTCCAGCAGTGACCAGAGGCTCAACCAGAATGTGATGAGAAATTGACTATCCTGATCTGAGACAATGGTTTGTGGGATTCCAAAATGTACCCAGACTCGTTCAAAGAAGAGCTTGGCAGTGGCCTCTGTTGTGATGCTCTTCTTGCAGGCAACCAGAATCGCCATCTTAGAAAAGCGATCAACAACC
>ML782912.1:129540-158597 GCA_009831015.1 Picea engelmannii | reverse complement strand
AATAATAACACTACGAGGCCTAGACTCATATACAGCATGACATTTCCATAAATAAGGTTGGCCCAAAAGAACATCACAAACTTCAAGAGGAGAAACATCACACAATACCTCGTCTTTGAAGGGCTTGATGTCGTACGACAGTCAACGTAGAGATCGCTTCCTTGGCAGAACCATCCAATGGTGTAGGGTTGTGGGTGTGGTGTTGTTGGTAGGGCTAGCCACTTGACGACCTCTTCTGAGATGAGGTTCTTCTGGCTACCGTTGTCAACGATGAAGTGTAGCGGGGTGCATTTTACCCACATCTGTGAATGGAAGAGGTGCTCTCCTTCTTCTGGCTTGTTTGGTTCACCAGGCTGGAGCTTGGTAGTAGCAATGGTGGCACTAGGTTCTGCGTCAATGATCTATCTTCCCCTTTCTGGTTCTGTCTCGGAGTCAGAATATGCATTTGATTCAGAGGCTTTCACTTTGGACACCAATGACTTCTTTGAGCGACAGTCAGAAGTGTTATGACAAGGGCTCTTATGGAAGTCGCACCACTTCCCGGTATCTTTCTTTGTCTTTCTAGTGTCCTTCTTTGCTTGTGGCTTGTACTGGTTGTCTTGATACTATCCATATTTTCTCTGTCCTTTGTTCGATGGGTTAGGGCCACCCTTTCCTGGCTTTTGTTGTGAGGGGTTCCCAGGTCCAAATTGTCGCATCTTTTGTTTGAGCTTTTGCTCGATTTTGACGGCATATCGGTAGGCCGCGCCCAAGGATGAGATGTCTAGAAATTCCATTTCAGTTTGGATGTATCTATGCAGAGCACCGTGATACTTGAGCACTAGATGTCGCTCTGAATATTTGATACCCAACTTGGTGCGCAAGGTATGGAAGATATTTGTGAAATCTGGCACTGCTTGGTCTCTTTCTTGCCGCAGTGTGGTCCATTTGGTATACAGGTTGTCATAACTTCTAAAAGGGTAGTATTGTTCCTTAATAGCATCCCTGAAGGATTCTCAGGTGGTCATGACTGAAAATAATGAGGTTTCCTCTGTTTCCTTTTGCTCACATAAAGTTTCCCACTAATCTTTGACATGGGGAACGACTTTGAGGAGCGCAAAAGTAATCTTTTCTCTATTTGAAAATTTATGAACAGAAAAATACCCTTTTAGTAGATTCAACCACTTTTCTACAGCATCTGCATCTATCTAAACTTCAAATATAGGAATATCAAAGTTTATTTGTACCTTTAAGGGGGCGACACCTCCGTTCAAAGAAGATGCATCGCCTATTGGTAGTCGCCGAAGGATTTGCGCGAAACTATCCATCATCTCATTCCTTTGTTGCATGATGGATTCCTCAATCAACAGTTTGAAAGGATCTCATGTCCTGTCATCTTTATTTTCTCCTACCATGGGAAGTCGCTTGGGCGTGCGAGAGCTTCTGTCCTCAAGAGAAACAAGCTCGAGACCCAACTCTTTGTACTCTGACCTCATTGGGGACATGCATTAAGATGACAAGGAGAAGACCGCTCTGATACCACTGATCCAGATTTTATGAGCAGAACAAAATGAATATAGATTATTAATAGGTGCTTAACACCAAATAACAGAGATACAGTAAAACTGATTTTCTATTCAATAACGAAATAAGTTGAAACTATAAAATGCAGCGGAAACAAGCTTTCTAGAGTGGTTGTGGCTTATCTCTGAGAAGAGATGTGACGGCAGCGCGTGATGCAGGAGCATCTCAAGCGAGCTAGCGTGGAGACAACAGACAGCTGGAAAAGTGCCCAACACAAATTTTGAAAATGTCTTGAAAATTAATGAAGCCATTAAGAAGGAGCGCCCTTGTATAATGTAAATGAACCTTGAGCAATCCGCTCTCATCCTTAGTATATAGAAGGCATTTGTGGTAGTTAATGCAGGTAGATAGAATTGAATGTTATACTAGAAATTTTTAGAGTGCAAGAGGGAAACGGGATATAGAAACCCTCATTGTGTATTGTAACATTATGGAGATGAGCATGAATAGTAGAGAAGAGCATAGAGGAGAAGCAGAGATTTGTGTGAAAACACCCATGTACAAAAATTTGAATTAATAGAGAAAGTTTTGATTCAAATTCATGGCATCATGTTTGTTCTCTATGTATGTATGCTAAGTGTTATGCTCATGGTTATTTCACTCTTTCTACTGTACATTTTATTTTATGCTATGTATGAATTATTTCTTGTTGAATGTTTGAAATATGAGAGGAAAGGAAAAAGGAATGAGTTTCAATTGTTTCTCTATGTGAGCAAGAATTCCTGCAAGGAGTGCAGTTGAATTGTCCGCAAGGAGTGCGTCGACAAGGTGTTTAGAGGTTTGTCTCTGAAAACTCAGGAGAGATAGCCTTTGTTCTCATTTCCATAGAAGTGCATTTGGGCACAGGAGCCATGCAAGGAGTGTGCAGGCCAAGTGAAATCTCATGGTTGCGAACTTGAGCGAAGTATCGAGAGACTGCTGCTGCAGGTGTGCTCAGAGTCGAAGGATTTCAACACTTGGAAGTGTTTGAAATTCTACCGCAAGGAGTGCGTGCAAGGGTTTTTCTGAAAGATTCAAAGTTTGGGAAAGCTCAGAAGGAATTAGACCTTCGAAGGAGTTGAAGGAATGCAAAGGCCAAGTGCCTTGAAAGTTGTAAGAAGGCATAGCGATGTCGGACCACAGGAGGACGAGTTCTCAGAGGAAGAGACGAACGATCAAAATTCTCTGTTAAGAATCTGTGAAGTCTTGTGAGCCATCAGATCTCACGAAAGAGCAAGGGAGTTTCCGTGAGTATTCCTAGGGGTTCTAAGCTCAGGAGGAGTATAACCATAGATCCAAGACACAAGGGTCATTGGATTTGCAAGAGGATTCCTATTTCGGGGTTTCGTAGGTGGAAGTCCCGTAAAATTTGCAATGGGAATTGAAATATTCCGAACCGTGAAGTCCCAAAGGTTAAAAGGATTTTTGTGTGGGCCACAGAGGAGGCAGTGAGTGGACAGGTGGCGCACTCTCGACAAGGAAGTCAATTCAGTTGACCATTTCGGAGTTTCGTGGAGTGAAGTTCTGAATTCCTTGCATTAGGATTCGCGATATTGCGAAGTCTGAAGTCCCAATAGAAGTAAAGGGGCGTTGAAAATTCAACCTTGTGAGTGCATCAGAATTTCAGAAAATCAAGTTTCGGGAATCGCGAGAACAATTTGCTTGACACTGCGACCGCCAAAATTGCGATAAGGAAAAGTTCGAAAGAGAAAGAGAAAGGGTCAGCATTGACTGTTTTCGGTTTTCAGAGATTGAGGGATAATACTCTCGACCACTGGATTCACGGAAGTGCGAAGTCTGATTTCCCGAAGTACAAGGGGGAATTCTTGAAGTTGATTGTGGGTGCAGATTTCCCAAAAGGGAAATAGAAGAGCTATTTGTCGAGATCTCTTCGAGCCAAGGAGAGGAGAATGATCCTCTGTATGTAACCTTCTGACCCATGGGTTGAGGAGGGCTACGTCATCATTTTTGGTATCAGAGCACAGAGAGGTTCTTTGTTTTCTATAGTAGAGAAAAAAGGAATTTCACCGTGCCGCCAAGGAGAAGGGACAGACAAACACCCGATCCACCAAAGGAGAGGGAAATGCCGAGAAGAAGAGGTAGGCAGATGACTGATCCAGCCATGGAGAATTAAATGCATGATCTACGTGCTAGACTCGAAGAAATGGAGACATCACAAAGACGCACAGTCAATGCTGGGGATCTTAGTGATTCCGAAAGTGAAATTGAAGTTGAACGTGAAGAAGAAGTTGCAGCCGAGGATGCAGCAAATGAACATTTGATTAGAGCTATTGCAAGAATGGGTGCAAGAGAGAAAATGGACATTCCAGTTTATGAGGGAAATGTAGATGCAGAGGAGCTTCTAGAATGGACTAGAGCTCTAGACACATACTTTGACTATGAGGATGTCGAAGAGGACAAGAAGGTCAAGCATGGTGTCACAAGATTAAAGGGACATGCAGCATTGTGGTGGGATGAACTACAAGCTGACAGACGCTGCCAAGGCAAGCAGAACATCAAAAGTTGGGACAGAATGGTCGCGAAGATGAAGGCGAAATTCATCCCCAAAGATTACCAGATTACTCTGTTCGGGAGAATGCAGAACCTGAGACAGAAGCTAATGACAGTGAAAGAATACACTGAAGAATTCTATAAGCTGAACATCAAGGCAGGTCATCGAGAGAGCGATGATGAAAAAGTTTCCAAATACATGAATGGCCTAAGATATGACATCCAGGATGAGATGATCATGGTAACCATCCGAATGGTGGAAGATGCTTATCAGATGGCTCTAAAAGCGGAAGAGAAGCTGAGCCGAAAGCAGGGTCAAAGAGGCCGAGGAAGAAATCAGCCCAGAGGCAAATCAGTTGCCCAAGATAAATATTAGAAGCCCAAGGAGGACTGGAAGAAACCTCAGACTCGAACTGAGAGAGGTGAAAGCTCACAGTGAGGGAAATATGCTAAACAGAGAGGGAAGCATACCGAACAGAGGGGAGATTATGCTGATAATAATACTTTTCCTCGTACTAGAGGTAGAGGAAGAGGAAGAGGTGGAGTAATAACATGCTTCACATGTGGAAAGAATGAGCACAAGTCTTACAAGTGTCTAGACAAAAAGAGAGAAGGAGGAGAGACTCACATTGCCGAAGCACAGAGGCGATATGTTGAGGTAGAAGTTGTTGAAGGCGGAAGATCGTTGATGAGGTGAAAAGTTCTTTTGACACTAGAGAAGGAGGTGGAGATTTTAGTCCAAAGGAATATACTTTTTCGGACTTCTTGCAAGACAAAGGATAGGGTATGCAAGGTCATTGTGGATAGTGGTAGCACAAATAATAGTGTTTCTACGGAGATGGTAGAAAAGTTGGAGCTGGAGACGATTGATCATCCAAGCCCATACAGAGTTTCGTGGCTACAAAAAGGACATCAGGTAACTGTCACTAAATAATGCTTAGTTGAATTTAAGATAGGAGGATATAATGATAAGATACTATGTGATGTCATTCCTATGGATGTTTGTCATCTATTTCTAGGTAGACCATGGCAATATGATAGGAATGTGATTCATGATGGGAGAATGAACACATACACCCTAGAACAGAATGGGAGAACTCACATGTTGCTTCCAATTAAGGATAAGGAGGTGGAACCGGAAGTAAGCAACACTGTACTTCTCATGAGTGGGAAGGAACTTCTTACAGAAGTTAAGAAGAAGGAGGATCCACAGTTCATTATGGTCAGGAAACCGAAGATTTTTTTGACCAGCACAAGAGTGGACGATTTACCAGAAGAAGTTCAGGAACTACTGGAAGAGTTTGTTGACATAGTAGTGGATGAACTACCTCATTTGTTGCCACCAATCAGAAGTATGAGTCATCATATTGATCTCATAACAGGAGCCAGTTTTCCAAACAAAGCCGCGTACAGATTGACGCCGCAAGAGAATGAAGAGGTCAAAGGACAAGTCCAGGAGTTGTTGGACAAAGGTTTGGTCAGGGAAAGCTTGAGTCCATGTGTTGTTCCAACAGTACTCAGTCTGAGGAAAGATGGAGGTTGGAGGATGTGTACTGACTTGAGGGTGATTAACAAGATAAACATCAGGTACAGATTTCCATTGCCAAGGATGGATGATCTGATGGATTGTTTGAGTGGAGAAAAATACTTTTCAATGGTTGATTTGAAAAGCGGTTATCATCAAATCCGCATGAGAGAAGGTGATGAGTGGAAGACAACATTCAAAACCAATGAAGGGTTATATGAATGGCTTGTTATGTCGTTTGGCTTAAAAAATGCGCGGAGTACCTTCATGAGGCTGATAAACGAAGTCCTGAGTGAGCTCATCGGAAAATTTGTCATTATGTATTTAGATGACATACTGATTTTCAGTAAAATAGTGGCAGAGCATATGAAACTTTTGGTTATAGTGATGAAGAGGTTACAGCAGGAGAAGTTGTTGATAAACATGAAGAAATCCTCATTCATGAAGACAAAGTTCATTTACTTGGGATTTGTTATTTCTGCAGATGAGTTGAGGATGGACCCAGATAAGGTGGAGGTAATCAAGAATTGGCCATCACCGAAGAATATCTTTGAGGTGAGAAGTTTTCACAGATTGGCTAGTTTCTACTGGAAGTTTATCAAGAATTTCAGTGGAATTAGTGCACTGATGATGGATACAGTGAAAAAAAGACATAAGTCTTTTCACTGGACAGAAGAGGTTGAGAAGAGTTTTAAGCTGTTGAAGAGGAAGATTACGGAACAACCAATTTTTGTGTTTTCGGATTTCCAAAAGACATTTCAAGTGAAATGAAATGAAAATGGATTTGCAATAGGGGCAGTCTTGAGTCAGGAAGACAGGCTGATAGCATACTTCAGCGAGAATTTGAATGAAGTGAAAGTGAAATACTCCACTTATGATAAGGAGTTTTATACTATCATTCAAGCATTGAAGAAATGGAGACATTACTTGATTCCGAAGGAGTTTGTCTTATACAGTGACAATCATGCATTACAATTTGTGACTCAATAGTAAAAGTTGAATCAGAGACATGTAAAATGGGTTGAGTATATGAAGAATTTCACTTTTGTGATTAAACATATTTCTGGTACTGGTAACAAAGTTGTTGATGCTTTGAGCAGGAAGTGTTTGCTATTGCAGGAGTTCAAAGTCAAAACGTTGGGTTTTGATGATCTCAGGAACATGTACGCAGATGATCAGGATTTTAAGGAGGCGTATAAAGCAGTTGAGAATTCAATTCTCGGAGATAGTAGCCAATGGGTAGAATACATGATCCAGGAAGGATTATTGTTTAAAGGTAATCAGCTGTGTAATCTAAAATTCTCCATGAGGAAGAATTTACTAAAGGAGAAACACAATGGAGGATTGGCAGGGCACTTTGGTCATGACAAGATGTTCGCAAAGTTGAGTGAGTCATATTTTTGGCCAGGAATGTAAGAAGATGTCAAGAGATTCATGGACAAATGCATAATTTGCCAGCATTCGAAGGGAAGAAGACAGAATGTAGGGTTTTATCAACCATTTCCCATACCTGAGAGGTCGTGTGATGCAATCAGCATGGATTTCATATTGGGGTTGCCAAGAACACAAAGAGGTTTTGAATCAATATTTGTGGTGGTGGATAGATTTTCCAAGATGGAACACTTCATTCCATGTCAAAAGACCAGTGACGCAACTCACATTGCGAATCTATTTTTCAAAGAAGTTAGTCGACTTCACGGTTTTCCAAGGAGTATAGTTTCAGATCAAGACACCAAGTTCATAGGGAAATTTTGGAGGACCTTATGGAAGAAGTTGGGAACTAACTTGTCAATTAGTTTGGCTTATCATCCTCAGACGGATGGACAGACAGAAGTGGTGAACAAAAGTCTGGGAGACTTGCTGAGAAGCCTGGTGACAGAACACCACGGCCAGTGGGACAACATATTACCACAGGAAGAATTTGCTTATAACGACTCGGTTAACAGAAGCATGGGGCAGAGTCCATTTTGAATTTTCTATGGCATGCAGCCAAGGGGAATTTATGAGTTAATGGATTCAGAATAGATTACAACTAGGAGCGCTAGTGCAGAAGATTTTGAAGAGGCGATGAAGGAACTTCATAGCCAGGTGAAGGAGTGGTTACAGAATTCAAACCAGGGATATAAACACAGAGAAGATCAACACAGGAGACAACTTCAATTTGAGGTTGGTGATTTGATTCTGGCACATTTGAGAAAGGAAAGATTCCCGAGAGGAACATATAACAAGCTAAAGATGAAGAAAATCATACCATGTAGGGTCTTAAAGAAGTTTGGGACGAATGCATACGAGATTGAATTACCCGATGGGATTGGAATTTCTCTGATATTCAACATCTCATATTTGTACCCATATAAAGCTGAGGAAATAGGGATAGGAAGCGAGTAGCCAATGATCCAGTGGACAAAGTAGATGCCAGTTGCAGATAATCTGCAGATGGACCGCATACTGGACAAAAGGGTGAGCAAGAGAACTAGGCGAAAGCAATACTTTGAATACTTAGTCAAGTGGAAGGGTCATCCAGTTGAAGATGCCAGCTGGGAGAATGAAGCAGAGATCCAGAGGCATGGACAGACCATGAACGAGCTCATGGATAGAATCCCATGAAAATTTTCAAGCGAGGGAGTATGATGCAGGAGCATCTCAAGCGAGCTAGCGCGGAGACAACAGATAGCTGGAAAAGCACCCAGCACAAATTTTGAAAATGTCTTAAAAATTAATGAAGCCATTAAGAAGGAGCGCCATTGTATAATGTAAACAGACCTTGAGAAATCCACTCTTGTCCTTAGTAGATAGAAGGAATTTATGGTAGTTAATGCAGGTAGATAGAATTGAATGTTAGACTAGACAGTTTTAGAGCGCAAGTGGGAAATGGGATATAGACACCCTCATTGTGTATTGTAACATTATGGAGATGAGCATGAAGAGTAGAGAAGAGCATAGAGGAGAAGCAGAGAGCTGTGTGAAAACACCCATGTATAGAAATTTGAATTAATAGAGAAAGTTTTGATTCAAATTCATGGTGTCGTGTTTGTTCTCTGTGTATGTATGCTAAGTGTTATGCTCATGGTTATTTCACTCTTTCTATTGTACATTTTCTTTTATGCTATGTATGAATGATTTCTTGCTGAATGTTTGAAATTTGAGAGGAAAGGAAAAAGGAATGAGTTTCAATTGTTTCTCTATCTGAGAAAGAGTTCCTACAAGGAGTGCAGTTGAATTGTCCGCAAGGAGTGCGTCGACAAGGTGTTTAGAGGTTTGTCTCTGAAAGCTCAGGAGAGATAGCCTTTGTTCTCATTTCCACAGAAGTGCAGTTGGGCACAGGAGCCATGCAAGGAGTCTGCAGGCCGAGTGAAATCTTAGGGTTGCGAACCTGAGCAAAGTATCGAGAGACTGTTGTTGCAGATGTGCGTAGAGTCGAAGGATTTCAACACTTGGAAGTGTTTGAAAGTTTTCCGCAAGGAGTGCGTGCAAGGGTTTTTCTGAAAGATTCAAAGTTGGGTAAATCTCAGAAGGAATTATACCTTCGAAGGAGTCGAAGGAAGGAAGAGGCCAAGTGCCTTGAAAGTTGTAAGAAGGCATAGTGACGTCGAACCACAGGAGGACGAGTTCTTAGAGGAAGAGACGGACAGTCGGAATTCTCTGTTGAGAATCCGCGAAGTCCCGTGAGTTGTCAGATCTCATGAAAGAGAAAGGGAGTTACCGTGAGTATTCCTAAGGGTTCTAAGCTCAGGAGGAGTAGGACCGTAGATCCAAGACACAAGGGTCGTTTGATTTGCAAGAAGATTCCTATTTCGGGGTTTCGTAGGTGGAAGTCCCGTAAACTTTGCAACGGGAATTGTGATATCTCGAACCATGAAATCCCGAAGGTTAAAAGGAATTTTTTGTGGGCCACAGAGGAGGCAGTGAGTCGACAGGTGGTGCACTCTCGACAAGGAAGTCAATTCAGTTGACCATTTCGGAGTTTCGTGGAGTGAAGTTCTGAATTCCTTGCATTAGGATTCATGATATTGCGAAGTCCGAAGTCCCAACAGAAGTAAAGGGGCGTTGAAAAGTCAACCTTGTGAGTGCATCAGAATTATGGAAAATCGGGTTTCAGGAATCGCAGAAACAATTTGCTTGACACCATGACCACCAAAATCATGATAAGGAAAAGTTCGAAAGAGAAAGAGGAAGGGTTAGCGTTGATTGTTTTCGGTTTTCGGAGATTGAGGGATAATACGCTTGACCACCGGATTCGCAGAAGTGCGAAGTCCGATTTCCCGAAGTACAAGGGGGAATTCTTGAAGTTGATTGTGGGTGCATATTTCCCGAAAGGGAAATAGAAGAGCTCTTTTTCGAGAGCTCTTCGAGCCAAGGAGAGGAGAAACATCCTGTGTACATAACCTTCTGACCCGCGGGTTGAGGAGGGCTACGTCATCAGCATGCATTCACAAGAATAAGGTTACAATTGATGCAGGCTCTCTCGCAAGCACGTCCGCCCATAGGATCTTCTCTTCTCTACTATCCTGAAGAACACTAAGGCTCTTCTATTTCCGTATTGGGAAATCTATACCCACAACAACCTCTCCATGGGATCTCCTCTTTACAATCGGGATATCAGACTAATTCTCGCGATATCGCTAGTTTGTGAGTTGAAGATTCCGACTCTTCATCCCCGATCTTGCGGTATCTGAACCGGCAATATGTTTGTGGCTCCTTTCCTTGTCAGTGCCCTCCCCACATGTAACCATAGGCTAGGGCTTAAATTTCAGCGCCTCTCACAACTTGCACCTTCGTGAGTTCATGAGTTGAACTCTCGTGCCTTCCTATTATGATCTTCCAAGATGCGATAGGTTAACGCCGGGTTGACTCCTCCCTTGACGCTTTTCTCTATTTTCAACCTCGTAGATTGAAGCGTCGAGCCTTCACACTCTTATCCCACAAATCCCCAAGATGCAAGAATTCAACGGAGTGTTGACTCCTTTCTCCAGGCAACGCGTGTCCACCCGTCAACCCCGCGGGTCTCACCTTATGGATCTGCCACATGTCCACATGAGCATCGGCTCTCGGCACTTCACGTCTTCTGATGTCAAAAATTGACCCCTCTCAACCTCCAAACCCCCCGAATGCACGATAGGCGATGGGGTTTCCGATCCAACGGTCCTCCTACAACCCAGATCCAATGGCTATCCTTCTTCCCCCGCTCCTCACGTCTTCACGACTTGGAGTACCCAATGCTTGGTCTCTCACCTTGTGAACTCTCGAGTCTGCTAGATCTCTCGATCTTTGCCACCTGTCCTCCTTAGATGGACGGATCTTGGTCTTCTCTCCACTTCGTCGCTTCTTGTGTCCTCGTGCTTCGTGACCCTTGACACCAAGTTCTCAGCCCTTCTACTCACGAAATCCCAACATACGATGTGCTACCTATCTTCTTGCCGACTCCTGTGGCCCCACACCATTCTCGTAGTCATCGGGATATCACAGATTGCGATTTCGCGACTCCCTTTTTAATATTACAGAGTTTCAATCCCCGAAACCCCGATATATGAATCCACGACCAGATCCGGTGAACCTTTCATGACTCGGATCAACAGCCCTACCCCTCCTGAGTTTTTAACCTCTCGGGGATACTTGCAGTATCTCCCCTACACCTCCTTGAGATATAATGATTCATGGGATATCGTGAATCCCCCTTGGAGGATACCAACTGTCCGTCCGTCTTTAATGAAATCTACGAAAAGGCTCAAGTGTTCCTCCTTGGAACACGTCTACCTGCACGCAAACTTGCAACGTCTGTTTAAACACTTCTCGACACAAGCTCCCTGTGCTTGTCTTGATGTTTACTCGAAGGTTCTATACCTCCTGAGATTTTCCACGGCTTCAAGTTCTCAGAAAGAAACCTCTTGCTTGCACTCCTTGCGGCAACCTTCAAACACTTTCAAGTTCTTGAATGCTTCAACTCTGTGCACACTGGCAATAACAGTCCTTCAACACTTACTCAGGTTCACAACCCTGAACTTCCTTTGGCCTGCGCACTCCTTGCACGGATCCTATGCCTGTCTACCCTTGTGGGTGAATGAGAAAAAAAACTAAACTACCTGAGCCTTTTTGTCAACGCACTCCTTGCAGACAACTTCAACTGCACTCCTTACAGGAACTCTTGCTCAGATAGAGAAACAATTGAGACTTATTCCTTCACCCTTTTAGACTTCAAACTCAAACATGAAATCATATACATAGCATATAAATCCAATGTATAACAGGAAGCAACCCTTCATGAGCATAACATCAATACACAAAGAACAACACAAACCATGAATTTGAACCAATTCTTTCTATTAATTCAAATGTCTGTACATGGGTGTTCTTACAAAGCTCTCTGCATGCTCTTGCTCTTCCTTCTTTAGAATTCTTCCAATCTAATGATACAATACACAATGAGGGTGTCTATATCTCGTTTCCCTCTGGCACTCTCAAACAGTCTAATCTAGAATTAAATTCTATCTACCTGCATTAACTATCTTAAATGTCTCCTACCTACTAAGGACGAGAGCATATGGCTCAAGGTCCCGATTACATTAACAAGTGTGCCTCGTCTTAATGGCTTCATTTAAGATTGCACAACAACTGCAAGGAACTTTCAAAATTTGGGTTGGCGCTTTCCAGTTGTCCATTGTCTTCTGCACTGGCTCATTTGAGGTGTTTGGCGATGCTCTTGCATCATACTCCTCGGCTTGAAAAAAAAATTCATGGGCTCCTATCCATGAGCTCACGCATGGTCTTTCCATGCTTCTGGATCTCTTCTTCAGTCTCCCAGTTGGCATCTTCAACTGGATGGTTCTTCCACTTGACCAAATATTCAAAGTATTGCTTTCTCCTAGTCCTCTTACCCACTCTCTTGTCCAGTATGCATTCCATCTGTGGCTTCTCTGCAACTGGCATCTGCTTTCACAACTGAATCATTGGTTGCTCATCCCCAGTATCTGTCTCTTCAGCTCTATATGGGTACAAATCCGAGATGTTGAATATCGGAGATATTCCGATCACATCGGGTAATTCAATCTCATAAGAATTCACCCCATATTTCTTCAAGACCTGACATGGTCCAATTTTCTTCATCTTCGGCTTATTATATGTTCCTCTCGGGAACCTTTCTTTTCTCAGATGTGCCAGAACCAAATCACCAACCTCAAACTGAAGTTGTCTTCTATGCTGATCAGCTCTGTGTTTATATTCTTGGCTTGATTTTAGCAGTCGCTCCTTCACCTGGCTGTGAAGTTCTTTCATCGCTTCAGTGAATTCTTCTGCACTAGCGCTCCTAGTTGCATTATGTTCTGAATCCCTCAATTCATAAATTCCCCTCGGCTGTATGCCATAAACAATCTGAAATGGACTATGTCCTGTACTTCTATTCACTGAGTTGTTATATGCAAACTCTGCCTGTGGAAATATATTGTCCCAAGTGTTGTGGTGCTCTTTCACCAAGCTTCTCAGCAAATCTCCTAGACTTTTGTTTACCACTTCTGTCTGTCCATCCATCTGAGGATGATAAGTTGAACTAAATGCCAAGTTAGTTCCCAACTTCTTCCATAAGGTTCTCCATAAATGTCCTATGAAATTTGTATCTCTATCTGAAACTATGCTCCTTGGTAAGCCGTGAAGTCGAATGACTTCTTTGAAAAATAGATTTGCGATGTGAGTCATGTCACTGGTTTTCTGACATGGGATAAAATGTGCCATATTGGAAAATCTATCCACCACCACAAAGATCGAATCAAATACTCTTTGCGTCCTTGGCCACCCCAATACAAAATCCATGCTAATCGCATCCCACGGCCTCTCTGGTATGTGCAATGGTTGATAGAATCTCGCATTCTGCTTCCTTCCCTTCGAATGCTGGAAAATTCTACATCTGTCTACAAATCTATTGACCCCCGATCGTATCCCTAGCCAAAAGTATGATTCTCTTAGCTTTGTGAATGTCTTTTCATGACCGAAGTGTCCGGCCAATCCTCCATTGTGTTTCTCCTTCAGCAGATTCTCCCTGATGGAGAAATTCGGTATACACAGTTGATTTCCTCTGAGCAGCAATCCTTCTTGGATCATGTACTCATCCCACTGGCTTCTATCCCTGAGAACTGGATTCTCAGCTGCTTCATACACTTCTCCAAAATCTGGATCATCTCTGTACATGTCCTTGGGATCATCAAACCCCAATGTTTTGACTTTGAATTCCTGTAATAGAAAACACTTCCTGCTCAAAGCATCAGCAACTTTGTTAGCAGTACCAGAAATATGTTTAATCACAAAAGTGAAATTTTTCATATATTCAACCCATTTGACATGTTTCTGACTCAAGTTTTCCTGTTGAGTCACAAACTGCAATGCATGATTATCAATGTACAAGACAAATTCTTTGGGTATCAAGTAATGCCTCCATTTCTTCAATGCTTGAATGATGGCATAAAATTCCTTATCATATGTGGAGTACTTCAATTTCGCCTCATTCAGCTTCTCGCTGAAATATGCTATCGTCCTGTCTTCCTGACTCAAGACTGCCCCGATCGCAAATCCGCTTGCATCGCATTTCACCTGAAATGTCTTTTGGAAATTCAACAACACCAAAATTGGTTGTTCCGTAATCTTCCTCTTCAACAGATTAAAACTTTTCTCAGCCTTTGCTATCCAATGAAAAGATTTATGTCTTTTCTTCACTGTTTCGATCATCGCTGCACTGATTCCACTGAAATTCCTAATGAACTTTCGGTAGAAACTAGCCAATCCGTGAAAACTTCTCACCTCAAATATGTTCTTCGGTGATGGCCAATTCTTGATTACCTCCACCTTATCTAGATCCATTCTTAACTCATTTTCCGAAATAACAAATCCCAAGTAAATGAGCTCTGTCTTCATGAACGAGGATTTCCTCATATTTATCAATAGCTTCTCTTGTTGTAATCTATGCATTACTGTATCCAAATGCTTCAGATGTTCAGCTTCCGATTTACTAAAAATCAGTATATCATCCAGATATACGATAACAAATTTTCCAATGAAATCCTTCAGGACTTCATTCATCAACCTCATAAAGGTACTTGGTGCATTTGTTAAGACAAACGGAATAACAAGCCATTCATACAGCCCTTCGTTTGTTTTGAATGTTGTCTTCCACTCATCACCTTCTCTCATGTGAATCTAGTGATAACCACTCTTCAAGTCAATCTTTGAAAAGTACTTTTCTCTGCTCAAGCAATCCATCGGATCATCCATCCTCAGTAATGGAAATCTTTACCTGATGGTTATCTTGTTGATCGCCCTTGAATCAGTACACATCCTCCAACCTCTGTCTTTCTTCGGACTGAGTACTGTTGGAACAACACATGGACTCAAGCTTTCCCTGACCAAACCCTTGTCCAACAACTCCTGGACTTGTCTTTTGACCTCTTCATTTTCTTGCGGCATCAATCTGTACACGGATTTATTTGGTAAACTAGCTCCTGGTATGAGATCGATATGATGACTCACACTTCTCATCAGTGGCAACGAATGAGGTAATTCGTCCACTACTATGTCAGCCAACTCTTCCAGCAGTTCCTGAACCTCCTCTGGTAAATCATCTACCCTTGTCCTAGTCAGAACAATCCTCAGTTTCCTGACCACAAAGAATTGTGGTTCTTCTTTCTTCTTCACCTATGTAAGAAGTTCCTTCCCACTCATGAGAAGTACTGTCTTGCTCACTTCCGTTTTCACCTCCTTATATTTAATTTGAAGTAACATGTGTGTCCTCGCATTCTTCTCCAGGGTGTATGTGTTCATTTTCCCATCATGAACCACATTCCTGTCATATTTCCATGGTCTACCCAGCAATAGATGACAAACATCCATAGGAATGACATCACATAATATCTTATCATTATATCCTCCTATCTTAAATTCAACTAAACGTTGTTTGGTGACATTTACCTGATGTCCTCTCTGTATCCACGAAACTTTATATGGACTTGGATGATCATTCGTCTCCAGCTCCAGCTTCTCTACCATCTCAGTTGAAATGAGATTGTTCGTGCTACCACTGTCCATAATGACCTTGCATGCCCAACCCTTGGTCTTACAAGTTGTTCTGAAAAGTCTGGTCCTTTGGACTGAACTTTCCACTTCTTTCTCTGGTGTCAAAAGGACTTTTCGCATCACCAGTGATATTCCTCCTTCAGCGTCTTCTGCCTCAACATTTCGCCTTTGTGCTTCGATGATGTGAGTTTCTCCAGTTTCTTTCTTTTTATCAGGACACTCATAAGACTTGTGCCTGTTCTTTCCACATCTGAAGCATGTGATTACTCCACCTCTTCCTCTTCCTCTACCTCTAGTACGAGGAAAAGTGTTGTTGTCCGCATAATCTCCTCTCGGCTCATTATGCTGCCTTCTTTGTTCAACATATGGCCCTCGCTGTGAACTTCCACCTCTCTCTGTCCGAGTCTGAGGTTTCTTCCAGTCTTCCTTGGGCTTCTAGGTTCTTTCCTGGGCAACTGATTTTCCCCTGGGCTGACTTCTGCCTTTTCCCCTCTAAATCTTCTTTCGGCTCAACTCCTCTTCATCTTTCAGAGCCATCTGATAAGCATCTTCCACCATTCGAATGGTCACCATACTCATTTCATCCTGAATCTCATATCTCAGTCCATTCATATACCTGGCCACGTTTTTGTCATTTCTTTCACGATGACCTGCCCTGATATTCAACCTGTAAAATTCCCCAGTATATTCCTTCACTGTCAACAGCTTCTGTCTCAGGTTTTTCATTCTCCTGAACAGAGAAATTTGATAGTCCCTCGAGATGAATTTCGCCTTCATCTTCATGATCATCCTATCCCAGCTCTTAATTTTCTGCTTGCCTTGGCAACGCCTATCCGCTTGTAGTTCATCCCACCACAAGGTTGCATGTCCTTTTAATCTCATGATGGCATGCCTGACCTTCTTGTCCTCTTCGATATCTTCATAGTCAAAATAGGTGTCTAGAGCTCTAATCCATTCTAGAAGCTCTTCTACATCCAGATTTCCCCCATAAACTGGAATGTCCATCTTCACCTTTGCACCCATTCTTGCAATAGCTTTAAGTAAGCGTTCATTTGCTGCATATTTTGTTGTGATTTCTTCTTCTCCATGTCCAGCATCATCTTCATTTTCGAACTCACTGATATCTCCTACATCAGTTGTGTGCCTTTGTCTTATCTCCATGTCCACAACTCTAGCCCGTAAGTTATGTAGATCTCTTTCTACTTCTGGATTCTGCACTTCTCTACCCCTTCCTCTGGGCATCTCCCTTTCCTCCTCTGGATCGGGGGATTGTCTATCCCTTCTCCTTGGCGGCATGGCGAGTTCTCCTTTTCCCCGCTACAGAAAGCAAAGAATCTTTTCTAAGCTCTGATACCACTTTGACGCAGGTGCGCTCGTAAGCACGTCCGCCCATAGGATCTTCTCTTCTCTACTGGCCCGAAGAACACTAAGGCTCTTCTATTTCCTTATCGGGAAATCCATACCCACAACAACCTCTCCATGGGATCTCCTCTTTACAATCGGGAGATCGGACTAATTCTCGCGATCTCGCTAGTTCGTGAGTCGAAGCTTCCGACTCTTCCTCCCCAATTGTTTACACCCAATTTGTCACTTGGTGAGCAAATAAAGGGTGCTTACATGCCCAGTTGGGTCTTGCTGAGCATGACAGCTGTAGAGAAAAGAGTTAGAAAAAGAACAACAAAACTATAAGCAAGAATTAAATTAAAACAAACTAAAACTATGAGCATATGGAAAAGGAAATAACAAACACAATAGACCAATATCACCAATGTTTTTAGGTTGATCAATTGATGAAATCCAAAACACAATGAAGAAATGGAACTATGAGTCCCTTCTTTCTCCAATGGAAGGCTCTTGTTCCCTCACAAACTTGCTCTCCTTACAATAAGAAAATGAGAATGATGGTGAAAGAACTCCAAGCACATTCACTCAATGGAGAGGTGAATGGCTCAATGAAATGGTGCTAATGTGTTATTGCCAAGGATTGAGTCCTTAAAACAATCTAAGTAGCATAACATTACATGAAATTCCTTGAGAAAATGATGTTTCTTCATGGATTTTTATAGCATGGCATTGGGTGATTATGTAACTCCTTTGAGGTGTGAAAAAGGGCTCTTTAGGGCTCAATTAGGTCTTTGACCAGCCTACCATGCGGATTCAGCTCAGATTTGATGGTCAAATCAGGTTGGGAGTTGGTCCATAAGTGGTTGGGAGGCCGACCAATTCAATAAATGCATCGTTTAGTAGGTGCGCGGGTTTTTTCGCTAACATTCGTGCATCGTGCGTGCATGCGCGCATTGTACATTCATGTTCCGTGCATATGCGCACGCACCCATCTTTTGTAAAGCGCCCTTCAATTTTTAGTTACTTTGTATAGTTTTTGACCCTTTTGCAATGTTGTGGAATTAATTCAGTGCCATGAATGACTTTATTCCTGTTTTGACGATGATGAGTTATTGTCGCTATGTGCGGATGAAATTTCAGTGACAACATATGCCCCCTGATGGATGAGGTTAGGAGCAAACGTATAGTCGAAATCCATCAATGTTTCTTCTACTGAAATGTTTTTGTAAGGGAGAGTAATAGTGGGACCATGTAGAGAAATCCATTGGAGAAGAAAGGGACCGGTAGAACCCGACCTTCCATAAGGTGCATAACAATATACAAGTGTGTACAAACGAGGTGGGCATGCCCCATGCTCGTGTGATGTAACTCTGAAAAAAGATGACTAAAGTGTTGGTGTAGACAACTGTAGTGCCCTCGAGGGCGGTGATGATAAAGGCAGAAGACAATTCAACAAAGGAACATACTCTGAACAATAGGCAATGATCGCGGTAATAAGCAGCGACAATGATGCGGGCAGTAATGGCCCTACCAAGTTCAGAGGTCTTCGGCAACTGATAATAATAACTGCAATAGTCGCAAAGTAAGACCCACCGTAACATGAGAAAGTGTTGGCGTCAAATGTTATGGGGGTCAACGATAGAAGGGGGCAATGGTGTTTCCCCCTGTGTCATCCGAGATCGCTCATTGAATGGAAAATGAGAATCAAGATACTGTCGCCCTTCTAGAAAATTGTGCTGATGTTAACAAAAGGGGAACGCGACTCCCAGATGCAAAGGGCTTCATGAAATATACTGAGGTGAGGAAGTGGTAGAGGTACATGGACGAAGTCAAGAAGTGGGAACTCAAGACTGCCCTTGGTTGGAGGGTGTATGATATAATGATTGGCCGCAACCGTGTGACAAGATCGAGTGTTAGGGGGACGACAAGACCAGTGATAAGTTGTGCCAGAGGTGGGACAAGGTGAACAAATTCAGAGGGTAGAGGCAAGTGACTGGTGAAGTACTCTAAAGATATGGGCGTTACCGGCAAGGGTGAATGAGAAGCAATTCTCCAACCCAGGGTGACATGGATTGCGTGTGGCCAAAAAGGAAGCAAGTCGCCAACGGTGATGACAAAAAGGAAATGACTGAAAATAAAGGTGTTTGTACAATAAATAATGAATAATTTTCTGGGAAAAATGTACAAATACAGAAATGGGTGCCCCAGTCTGAAATGAGTGCCCCAGGGAGGGCAGAAATTTCCTGGAAAATAGATGAAGGGTGGGGGGCCCATTGGTGAGTTTCTGTATGAGGTAGGTGAAATGGAGATAGGTTCGCAGATGGGCAAACTAATGGTGGATGAAATGGAGGGTTCATGATCCTGCGAGGGTGCAGGTAAAAAGAATAGAACCATAAAGTGATGATCTGGGAGTCCATATGGGAAGCTATAAAAATGAGGGGAAGAAGTATGTGGTTGATTCGCAACATGATGAAAGACTACCGAGAATCCCATCCCTAAAGGGTAATGAAGAACAGCATGAGTGCCAAAAAGTGCAAAAAGGTGCTATGAATGGGACGACTCATGTGGGTAAGAAAGCTACCGGGTAACAGTACCGTAGATGCAAATGGAGGTGTGAGTACTGTAGAGCCGAGAATGATGATCCTAAAGGCAAATATCAGAGGGTGTGACTGGAAATGGAAATGCAATACAATGGGGGAGACTACATGCCAGTGTTGAATATATATACCTGAAGGGATGATGTCGGTGACAGATGAGAAAGTACATGTGCACATAACAACCAAATACCCAAAGTGAACTATATCTGAAGAGAATTAAAGATATGAGCATGTATTTGACAAATGTGACTATGCGCGTGCGTACCTGACCATGATATTAAAAAAAGGGCGCCCTGGGGGCCCAGGATGAAAAGTGACCCAGGGACTGTTGTGATGTAGGCGACGGGATGTTGATCCCATGGCTGAAGACGGTTTGAAAAATGGACACCTTGGGCTCTCAGAATGGTGAGTGGAAGTTTGGCAGAAGGCCTATATATAGCTATAGGGCCCACATTGCCACCTCATTTGTACCTGCTGCTACAATGACTGGATGAGCAGATTGCAGAGGAGATTTGGAGTTTCAGGGAGCATGAGGTATTCGATCGACGGTGTGCGAGTATCAGGTTAGTGGTCTGATCATCCTGCATAGAAATAGGTTTCCAATTTTTGGGCAGGGTAGGTACGGGGGGGCGTATAGGGGGTTTGAGGGGTGTTTTTGGTAGGATGTGGGCCCACATGCGCGGGTGATTCAGTGGAAGGAGTGCATCCATGCGCACTTGTCCCCCGAATAGATGCGCATGGGTGTACGTGAGGGGGAATTTAAGGCGCGCCCTAGGGGCGTGCCTGTGAGGTGGACAGGCGCGCATTAGTGCGCGCCTGTGGGGTGGATAGTCGCGCTCTTGAGCGCGCCTGTGTAATGAACAGGAGCGCTTAAGAGCGCGCCTGTGTAATGAACAGGCGCGCATATATGTGCTCCTGTGTAGTGAACAGGTGCGCATATGTGCGTGCCTGTGTAGTGAACAGGCGCGCATATGTGCGCACCTGTGGGTAAAAAAAACCGTGCCTTTTAGGCAAGGTTGAAGGGTAAAAAATGAGTCTTTTTGATGTATTGGATGATTGCATAAGCTGATATAGGAATCTGTGTTGCTTGCAGGTTGCCAGCGGTGGTGATGGTTGTGCAGTGGCATGAGCGAGATTGGTCACAGTTGCGAGATGTTGTGGCCAACGCCGGGCCTGAGGTGCGAGTGGCTTTAGCAACCTGTGGGTTGCTAAATTTTTTTGAGTGCTCGTTGATACGGGCACAGGAGTACTTGCTACAGTTCCTGCTCCAGATGTGGAGTCCAGATTTGAACTGCTTCCTCATGCGAGGAGAGAAGATCCCCTTCACTGCTGTGGAGGATATATATTTTTTGACTGGGCTCCCCTTCCGGGGAATGCCGTTGTTGACAGAGCCTGTGCTACCGAGGGATACACACCTTGTGATGATCGTCGAGCGGTATTGGTCAGGCGAGAACTACATATCTGGGACTGTAGTGAGTGTTAGTGGTATAGATTCCCTGGCGCATCATTGCATAGAGGCGATGATTGTGCGTGTGTATGGGTCACTTGCGACCCAACGGATTAGTGGTGGCCAGCTGCTGGTGCTGGAGAGGGTGGTGGTGGGTTGTGAGCGGTTTGCATGGGGGTTGAATCTACATGCGCGGATGATCGCGTAGTTGGATCAATGTCAATCCACAGGTACCAGAGAGTTCGCGTTCGGCTCGATCCTGGTAGCCTGGTTTTTGGAGAGGGTTCCGATGCTGTGCCCATAGGTTCTTCTAGAGGCGCCTGGGGCATGAGAGCCACGATTGAGGCGGTGGTCTGCAGTTTTGGTTCGCCATGGTGGTGGCGAAGGTGGCCATTATTTTACGGTGCAGGAGGCATAGATATGGCGGCAGATCCCACAGGTCATACTTCAGTACCCCTATGCTGGGGTGGACTTCCGGGGGGACCCGGACATGGTGTTGCCTCCTGGGGAGGTATTTGACCATCGAGGTATGTTGAGTATGTGTTTGATTTATGTTATGTTTTTGAGATATTAGTTCATATGTGACATAGATGTTGATATGATCGTTTGTTTGTTGTTTGGTGCATGTGAAGATGTGGCACCTCACGGGCGCGAGGTGGAGTGGCAGAGAGTGTTGGTTCAGCGAGAGATGGAGAGACTACCACATGGAGAGAGACATCGGTGGGATGAGGCCACGAGGCGACCAGCAGAGCCCGAGAGGGCAGCGAGGAGGTGCCAGTTTGATGATCCCGATGCAAGGCCATCACACGCTCCTCCGGCGGCAGCCGGAGTAGATTTTGATGATATACGCCATCGTCTAGAGATGGTGTTACAGGACATGCCTGAGGGCATGTGGATCCGTATCCAAGATGAGGGGTTCCTGGAGCAGTGCATAGGAGTACCTCCACCATGGCGGGGTATAGTGCGATGAGCAGCTGTGCTTGCTGCGATGACTAGTGGACGCCTGCCGCCGGGGCAGGAGGGTCCTGCAGGTGTTCCACCACCACCGCCTAGGGAAGGTGGGGGTGGGCCACCACCTCCTCTTGAGGGGGGAGCAGCTGGGGATGCGATAGAGGCAACCTGATGGATGTATATTTTATACCTTTTTGATAGGCTGGTGAGCCGGTTTTTGTACCGAGGTGTTGTATAGGCCTATGGATACATGTATTTTTTGTATGTAAACATTCGGATGGCCTGATGGGCTGATATATATATATGAGTATACATATTTTTTGAGATCTTGATGTTGTCTACATGTGTTTTTTGTTGATGATGATGATGTCTATTCTATCTATATGTTGTGACAGGATGTATGAGATGTTCATGTATGTGTAGCTTGATATGATATATGCCAATCTAACACCATGTTAGCTATTTCATCAGTCGTTTGATTCAATTGTCTTGGAATATGTGTAAATGTAATGGAATCAAAATGTCGAGAAAATAACCTAACCTGCAGGTATTTGCGAAAGAGGCACGGATCACGTACATGGTAAACATTGTTGAGTTGGAGAACAACTAGTTGAGAGTCAAGGAAAACGCTAAGGTGATGAACATGATGATGTTGGGTGTCAGTCAGGAGGCCAATGACAGCAGTTTATTCGACTTGGTTGTTGGTTGTTGGTCCCAAACATATGCCGCTTGAATGTAGCATTTCATGTGAGGGGGTGTAGAGAGCCCAAGCAGCCGAAGCGAGATTTTGTGTCCAACAGTTGGCACCGTCGGCGTAACCGATGTGGTAAGCTGGTGGAGGATTCATCTGTCAATAGCATAAAGAATAGTTTATATGAGAGGGAAGGAGAAAAATATTAAAAAATACTAAACAATAAAATAACCTAAAGTATCCTGACTACGTTTAAGCATAAAATTTCTTGAGGTATAACCCATTGACGGGTTCTTTGAGTGAGAGGCCTTCAGGGGAGGCCAGGATGTATGCGCCTTTGGTGAGGCAATGTTGGATAATGTAAGGGCCATGCCAGAGTGATTCGAATTTTCCATGGCCAAAGGTATCATGGGTGATATCATAGGCCAAGACGGGGTTGCCTTCGCGAAATGACCGAAGGTTGACATGGCGTTCAAAGGTAGCCTTGGATCATTTTTTAGCTGCCTCGTTGTTCTGTAATGAAGATCGACGATCTTCATCCAGAGACCCCAAGTTCAGCAAGCGCTGCTCCATTGGAGCAGTGTCAGGTAAAAGCTCAATTGCGGTGCGTAGGGTGGGAATTTCGCACTCGATGGGAAGATTTGCCTCGACCCCATGGACTAAATGAAATGGTGTGAAACCTGTAGCAATCTTTACTGTCGTTCGATAAGCCCATAGCGCAGAAAATAACATATGATGCCAATTGGTTTTAGGTTTATTAACCGTGCGCTGTAACATGGTATTGAGGACTTTTTTCACTGCCTCGACCTATCCGTTTGACTGAGGGTAATATGGTGAGGCAAACTCATGAGAGAATCCTAACCGAGATGAGATTTCGACAAAGATCTCATTATCAAAGTGTTTCCCATGATCGGAAATGAGTTGGAGTGGTACTCCAAAACGGGATATGACGTGGTTAAAGAAGAAGCACGTTGCAGTGTCAGCGGTGTTGTTGAAGGTGGGCATGGCTTCGGCCCATTTGGTGAAGTAATCAATGGTGACAACAATGTATTTGTGACCATTGCTGGAGGGGGGATTACAAGTCATAAATTCGATGCCCCATTTACAGAAGGGGCCCATAGTAATGACAGGGTGAAGAAGAGCGGGGGGAGCGCGGGCTTTGTTGGCGTAGAGCTGAAATTGCTCACATCGTTTCACGGCATGAATGCAATAGTGAAACAGGGTAGGCCAAAAATAACTAGCTCGGATGATCTTCTGAGCCGTGTAAATACCCGAAAGATGGCCCCCACATGAGCCGTTGTGGTAGTCATTTAAGACTCTGTCGGCTTCATCAATAGTCAGGCAGCGACAAAGAATGGTGTCGACGCCCCGCCGGTATAGGATGTCTCCGATGAGGAGATAGCGGGGGGCCTGATGGCGAATGCACCGACGATCATCTTTTGATAAGTGGTTACCGAAATTTTGAGTTTGTAGGTAGATGAGAAGATCACCATACCAAGGATCATCTGAGGTGATGTAAAAGAGATGTTCGTCAGGAAAGTCGGTGTTGATGGGGGCACTGGGTGTGTCAGAGGGGAGGGCCATGACAAGTTCGGTGAGAACGAGGGTCGTCTTACTCTTAGGTGTTGAAAACTCGAGGTCGTACTCCTGAAGGATAATGATCGAGCAAGCAAATTTGTCGTTAACTTGTCGACGGCTGAGCAAGTACTGCATAGGGTTGGAGTCTGCGATGACCTTGGTGGTGCGAAGCAGAATGTAATGGCGCAGTTTCTGGACTGAGAGGACAACTGCAAGAGCAAGTTTCTCTTTGTGTTTATACTTCAAGGGTGGTCCTGAGAGGTTCTTACTAATGTAGTAAATGACGTGTTCACGATTTTCATCTCCGAGCTGGACGAGGACGCCAACTACTGATACAGCTGATGTTGATACGTAGAGGATGTAGTTGCGATTGTAGTCAGGTGCACTAATCAAAGGTGCATTGGAAAGCGCTGCTTTAATATCATCAAACGAATGTTGGGCATAGTCGTCCGAGTGAAAACGGATGTCATGACGTAGTAAGAGAAGGAAACCATGTGTGCGTATGGCATAATCGGGGACAAAGCGCCTAAGAAAGTTAGCTTTGCCCTGCAGACTCTGAAGTTGTCGTAAATTCCGAGGAGGTGGAATTTCGGTGATGGATTTGACTTTAAGGGGGTCCACAGTAATACCGCTTTGGGAAACGATAAAACCAAGGAGGCGCCCTGCGGTGACACAGAACACACACTTGAGAGGGTTCAAGCGGATGTTATACTGATGACACCGTTGAAAGATGATTCGTAAATCATCGAGGTGTTGGGTGCGTTTCTTGGATTGAGCTATGAGGTCGTCCAAGTATGCGAGGATGATTGCAGCCAGATCGTGAAAGATGTATGTCATGGCCTGCTGGAAAGTTGCGCCAGCATTTTTTTAGCCGAAAGGCATGACATGATATGAAAAAGTACCCCACGGGGTAATGAATGCGGTTTTGTACTGATCAGCTGGGTGGATTTGAATTTGGTTATAGCCAGAGAATCCATCCATAAAGGAAAGACCTTCGTGGCTAGTAGAGTTGTCGATAATTTGATCGATAAAGGGTGTTGGAAAATTGTCTTTTGGACATGCGTTATTGAGATCGTGAAAGTCGGTGCAAACGCAAATGGTGCCCTATTTTTTGTCGACGGGTACAAGGTTGGAAAGCCATGAAGTGTAAGCGATGGGATAAATAAATCTGGTCGTACGTAATTTGTCAATTTTAGCTTTGATAGTCGCGGCCTTGGATGGGTGTAGCGGTCGTTGTTTCTGGCGAACTAGTGTGATGTCAGGCCAGGTGTTGATGCGATGCTCGACAATAGAGGGATCAAGGCTAGGAATTTCCGTGTATGACCAGGTGAAAATATCCCTATATTCCTGGAAGAGGGCTTTATATGTGGCGATTTCCTGAGGAGTGCAAGCAGCTCCAATGATGATTTCTTCGACGATGCCATCTTTCATGGAAATGTTGATTTTGATGGTGGGGGAAATGTTGGCCAGATTACCTTCTTCAAATGCGTTGGGGGCAGGAATGGGATTATTGAACCAATCGATAGGCCCGGATGGGAGAAATTCTTTGGTTTCGACCGCGTAAATGGAGTTTTGGCTAGGAGGCATGAGGCCGTCCTGGGGAAGGAAGAGTGCATGATGACGTAGTGCGTCCCAGGGAGAGGCCGGTGTTGTAGATCTTCCAATATTTCTTCGTCACATTGGAAACGACGAGAATATAATGGATCGTGAGGAGTGATCATAGTGTCAGTGTGAGTGCCCCCTGCCGAAGAAACAGAGGGGTAACACTAGTAGATGGTGAGGGTTCACTCGTCATAAACCATATGTTGAAGCACTGAGGGGTACCCATGGTGGTTGGGTGGATAGTGTCCATAGGGGAATGAACAGGAGAGTTGGGTGGGTTACGGGGTAAATACTCAGATACGCCATCTAAGAACCAAGGAGGCGTTGGGAGTGCCTCAGGTTCAGGCGAATTGACATGAAAATCCTCGAGTGGCGAGGTAATGTCAATTATCGCCTCTGTGGGTCGGTGATGCAGGGCCAATTGACGTTGCCTGTATGCAAGGATCATAGGACACTGGTATGTAACATGTGCTAATGAATCGCAGAGAGAGAAAGGGCATCGCATGCGTTCATTGACTAAAGTGGTGACATAGCGAATGTCAGTGATAGTTGTTGAAGAGGACGTAGTAGGGCGTGGGTTGTTCTGAAAGTCTTGGCGTACTGCAGCTAATGTCTGCCGAAAACGTGGCAATACTGGGCAATGATGGGTGTAATGGCCATACTCGGAACAGATAGCACACGCGAATTTGGTCCTCAACCCTTTACTATTGGACGGTTGGGTGGTAGCTGGACTAACAGTAGTGATGGGTGTTGTGGGAGTTTGATTGAGGGGGATCAAATTCCGTAATTCCGATAGTGATGGGAAGTTGTTGGTTTGGTGACCCTCTTTCTCACATAATGCGCAAGGTGGTGGAATGCGCGGAGGAAGTGGAGCTGTGGGCTCCTTTTTCTTTCGCCTACCCCCAGCTATAGCAAGGGGGGTAGGGAGTATGGGGGTAGTGGGGGTGAGGACATGAATCGTCATGGGGAGGCCTTCCTGTGGGCGAGGGACCATCTCAGGTGGATGTAAATACCACACTAGGATTGCTAACACCATATTGGGTAGTGTGAGAGTTGCGGCTAGCTGGAAAGCTTCTATACCGGGTGGAGGGTAAAAGAAGGGAATTTGAGTGAGGGGTCGGGGAACAGTCTCCCAAATGGGACTAGGCCCTTGAGGGGGTGTGGATTCGTGGACCGAAGGGGTTGATGAGTGCACAGGAGGTTCCAGCTGGAGTGGTTTTGCGACTGTTGAGACGTCAGGAATGACTGAAGCCTCCTGAGGAGGACGAGCATCCTTCGTGTGAGTGCCATCAGATGAGATGATGCATACTTGATTAGGGGGGAGGAGTGGTGGTGCTCCATGGTATGTTCCTAATAAGGATGGATCTTTGAAAATCCCAGGACCCATCTCGATGAGTGGGTATGCGTCCTTGTTGGTGTGAATGAGGGGAAGAATGTTATCGATATTGGCAGATGGGTTAGGCTCATAATGTGAGACTTGGTCGATGGTTACAATCTTTCCGTTTTGGGGGAACATGATTGTGCGAAAGACGGATGATGCCACTGCCTTCATAGCATACATGTAGCTACGTCCAAACAAGATATTGTAATCGAGTGGAGCGTCGATAACTTCGATGTCAATGAGAATAGTTTTTCCCCCGAGTTCCACGGGGACATTTTGGAAGAGCCCTTCAGGAGATGATGGTCTTCCATCATAATCCCGTAGTGTGATAGCGGAGGGTATGAGTTATGGGGAACCGATTTTCTGCCATACTGTTTTGGACATGATGCATGTAGATGCACCTTCATCGATGATACATCGATGGACGGTGATGTTCCGTATTTTGACCAGTATTTGAATAGTGACCAAGGCGGGAAGACGAGGTTCGCAGCTATCAAGATCAAAAGTGATGAGTTGAGTATCAGCGGGTTCAACTGCCCCCAGGGCGGAAAGTAGTGATTTCCATTGCGTTGGACAAGTCTGGAGGACTTCCAAGACTGACATGGTAGCCGGGGATTGGGCTAAGTCATCTACCAAACTATAGTTATGAGCGGCCATGGCCTGTGGGTTGTGGACATTCCTGCGCAAGGGGATGCGAGGGATGCATAATGGTGATTCGGAGGAAGGACAAGGGATCACCAATGGTGGTCCCGTCGGTGTAGGGTTTGTTTCTGAAGAGATAGGAGTAGACTCAGTGGTTGTAGGATACTGACGATTGCGTGTTTGTAGGAGAATTTCTTCCTCACTGGTGAGGAGAATTGTTCGCTCTGCCGGATTGTTGGGATTGTGGTATTGACCCACCTGAGGTGGGGGATGTTGTGTGTCTTGTTGGGTGTTTATCACCCCTTGATGTGGGATAGGGTTTTGCAGTACGGCGGGAGGGGGTTGCTGCACATATTGTTGTGGTGCCTGCTGAGAGGCAGTTTGTGCAGGGGTATGGGGAAGACTACCCGAGTCTTTCAACCGTTTGAAATCAGCGATCTGGGGGAAATGGTGAGTGTAATGACCGAACTCACCACAAAGAGCACAAGGGTGAATGGTTTTAACATTATTTCACCCTGGGCGTTTGTTGTTATTGCCCCCTTGGGGGTTTTGGTTCCCTTGGTTCTGATTGCCCCCAGTAGGTTGATGTTGTGGGGGTTGATTCGCACCTTGACTAGGGTTGTTGTTATTCCTATTCTATCCTTTCTTCTTGGCATTGTTTGAAGGATGAGTTGGATTGGCTGTGTTCAACTGTTCAAAATTTTGGTATTGTTGAGCAGCAGAGGGTTGAACAAATTTTACCCCCGCATGAGGATGTGGGGGAGCCATGGGTTGTGGAGGACCAGGAAATGGAAAG
Source organism: Picea engelmannii (assembly GCA_009831015.1). Taxonomy (NCBI): domain Eukaryota; kingdom Viridiplantae; phylum Streptophyta; class Pinopsida; order Pinales; family Pinaceae; genus Picea; species Picea engelmannii. The sequence continues at coordinate 129,940 of ML782912.1, read as the reverse complement.
TAGGGATTTTGTGGTGGTATCACGCCATAAGGTACATAGGAAGGCACAACACTTTCACTAGTACTATAAGTTGCTGTGGAGGGAGTACCACTAGTTGTGGGAACAGGTGGATGTATGGGAGGTGTTGGTGGTGGTCCACTAATGGGTGGAGGTATAGCAACAGGGTATGGCTGTTGATAAGGGGGTGGGGGGTAATACGAAGTGCCCCCATATGTCGGCGGGTATTGAGGTGTTCCATAAATCGGTGGTGGTTGGGTTTGTGGACCATGGTGTGTGGTGGCACCTATTAGTCCGTCTGCTGAGTGAGACATCCCAGGTTTGTCCTGGCCAAATGGCACAGGTTTTGGAAGATTAGGAAGTACTGTGTATAAGTATCCTGACTGTGCATAAATGAGGTCAT
>ML782912.1:94772-117781 GCA_009831015.1 Picea engelmannii | reverse complement strand
AATGATTTCTTCTTTTCAAGCACTTTGACTTCTTTGACCTTTTGGGGCTTCAAGCCATCATATGGGGGTCCTTCAACTTCGTAGAGCCATAACTCTCAAACCATGAGGAGTTATGTGACATTCCACATACCACCAGAAATGGCCTGTCAAGCACTATCCATCTAGGATAGTTTCACCAACAACTTCATTGATATTCATCTTATTAATCCACATGCAAGCATGGGTCCTTCAACCCTTTTTCTACGATAACTCAATCTGTAAAGCGTCTTCCCATGAGGGCTTTCACCATAAGGGGACCACTTTGGAGTTCATCCATTTGTGCACCTTATCAACCATGATAAGAAAATAAAACTTCATCATGTATCAATGACAACTCATTGATCCATCTCCATCTATGCATCATATCAATGATCTATCTTTATCAATTGGTTTCCACTTTGACATCTATCATTCTCATCAAGGACAATGCATATACAGTGTTCATCAATCATCAATCAATCAATTACTCGACATAAATCAATGACATTAATCAATCAAACCATTTACATCAATGACATATGATCTAACAATCTCCCAAATAATCAAACCATTGGCATCAATGACAACATGATCCAACAATGCATACACATATTTGGATAAAAATGATCTAATCAACGTCACTAAATCAATCATATCACGGGCCCGACATTACCCCCACACCTAAGATTTTGTAGGTCCCACTACAAAAAAAAAAAAATCCCCCTCATGACTAAGCTTGTTGAGGAGGATCATCTTTAGAAGCTTCTCCTTTTTGCCATGAAGATTTGGTCTTGTGCCTCTTGTGTTGCTTTAATTGTGCCCTGAGGTTGCAGTTGGCTTTGGTCATCTCATCAACCAACCTTTGAAGGGAATTCACCTTTTCTTGAAGGACTACATTATCGTGGTGAATATGTGTGTCCATAGTCCTCCTATCTTCCAACTATTGCAGCAACTAAAAAATTCTCTTTTTGTAGCTTCTCAATGGCTGGAGCAGAATCAGTTGTCTCAGAGGAAGTCTTAGATCCTTTGAAATATGTAGAGTGTCTGTCATTCTTAGGATATGGGGTAGGAATCTGTGAGGTAGGAGTAATAGGGGGTTCATGAGGAGAATTAGGTTCGGATTTTGTCTTCCTATGAGGCTCCAATTCATCTACAGACACTTCCCTAAGTCTTTTGTGAGGGATTTTGATATCGAAGGATACTTGGATAGGGTCCGAAGTAGTCAAGGTTTTTGCATAAGGTTTTCCTCTTGTGCTCTCGATACTCTTTCAAAAGGGTCCTCTATTAAATCGATTAGCTCCTCTGCTATTTATGGGAACTGTAGGAAATCCTTGTTGAATTACTTCTTATAGCTTCTTACGTGTAGGATCAAGAGATATTGAAGGCATCTATAGATTAGCAATAGGCTTCTTGGTATTTTTCCCTGATGAGGCTACAGGGATTTCAACAAACTTCTTCAATTTTTGTTTCGGGAAAGAAATGGCTTGTGCAGGAGGGTTTGGAGTCCTTGGAGAGTGGGGTTTGGATGGAGAAATAGTCCTTAGATCCAATGTCTTTTTGCTAGTCTTGATTGTCAAGTGAGGGTTTTCAAATTGATAAATGAATGCATCCCAAGTTTGCCCCTATTTTTTTAATTCGAATAAAACAAGGAGTTTGATTAGGCCATGTTGAAAGAGACTGTTGTGGGGGTTGGTTACATTCTTCCTCGCTTGAGAGGACATCTTCTCCAAGATCTTCAAAAAGTAGAAGGGAAAATTCAATGGTTTATTGAACTAGATGTGAGCTAACAATCTAAAATGACAGGATTTAAAGGTGGAATATCTACCTTCACATGTGATCAACCTGGTAATGACTATGAGAGGCTTGATCAGCTCCTCTTTTATCCACTCTTTGGAGTACCCTTTAGCTCCAGAGATGTTCTGGAATTCTGGTTTAAAAACCATGTTATAGCTTGAGCACAGCAGCTAATGGTTTTTAAACCATCTATCTCCCACTCTTGGAATATTCATGGCTGTAGCTATGGATTCCTATGAGACCCCAAAGGTGAGAGACCCCGAGCATGCTATCTTCCCATCAAACTTGATGGAAAATTGCATTGAGATTCCATCGTCGTGGCCCTGCAAGTGGGATAAAAACAACCCCCATCCTGCGTGCAAAAACACCTCCCTGCACTGTGAAAACTTAGGGATTACGAAGAGGTCTACGTAGGAAGACGGTTCATACCATTTGGCCATAGTGATGGTGTGAAAAAATGAACAGAGGAGAAATTCACCAAGAGAGGGTGTGATCGGGCCAAGGAATGGCACGATTTGAACAGAGGCCGAGTGCAATTTGAACAAAGGAACAAATAAATAGAGGTTGAGCGCATTTTTAAAATAGGGGCAAATGAAAATGGAAGAGGTTAATTGGAATAATAGGATAGCCCAATCCCATTTTTGAATGTGCCTAGGGTGGAATTGGTTGCACACATGCACGCACGAGTTTCCATGTGTGAGCAAATTCGAATTTGAAGGCTCGTTTTTGGGGGCAATCTTAATGATATGAAATTAGATCAATGTCCAAGTATTTTGACTTGGACATTTGATCATGAAAATGTCTAAGGTTTGCATCCTCAATATTGATTTCCCTAAACCAATTCAATTAAGTGTCATTGATTCCCAGTTACCTGAAATTATGGACAGTTACTGGTGTGTATATTCATATGGCACTTCATTCAACACCTCATACGGAACCTCATACAGAACTTCATATGGTACCTCTGTGTTAAATGCATTTTTACCTCCTATAATGGATAGCCTGCACTCTTGAAATAGTTTTGACAGTCACAGTGATTAAGAGAAGAGGGAGAGTGTTCCATTGCTATTGATTTTTCCACCATGCTTACTCAATCCAGTCGCATAATACACGTAATTTCAATCCTATAATGAACAGCCTGTAATGAAAATAAACCAATAAAGTGGTCTGTTAAGGATATGTACAACAATTTATAGCACACAGGGGATTTAGCATTTCAAAAATAAAATGATTGTCGATGTTATAACCTGTATCATGAAAACAATACATAAATTTTTACAAAGATTTACTTCTCTAGGAAGTGATCATTTGTCAACTCATGAACCCCTCCCCCACACCTAAGTATTGTGACACCTCATAATAAAAAATATATGAGACGAGTCAGTTCTCCCAATAGCCAAATATTAACAGATTGTTAAGTGTAGAGATAAATTTCACAGATTGGTCTGATGAGACGGTTAAAAGATGTCCCCGCCTATAGGATAAGAGATCCTATATATAGATAAGAAGAGGTAGGCAAGAGAATTTCAAGATAGTCTTAGAGTTAGTTCCCAATGGAAATTTTATGGAGTTCATTAACCTTAGCTTAACCATACATATTGCATGTCATATTTGTCTAGAAGTAATGTCGTACATCAGGACAAGTTTAAATTTATTATTTATTTTTTGTCAGATTACCATCCTCACTAGGTAGAATTCCCCGTTGCCAGCAATCTTGTTCAGTACTCCGATGAGTTTACCTAGTCATACCACAGGATGGTACCCACTTCCAGCAGATCTGTTCAGTATCCCGGCAGGTTAGCCTCTTACACCCTTAGAGACTGGCCCTTCATATTTTAAGATTTTAGTATAATATTGATTTATGCAAGAATATGGGGGGACAGCTCTAAAAACAACTTTTCCTTTCTTTTTTTTCAATTGGGATGGTATTTATGTTAGAGGATGACTTTCCATTATATATTCCTTAGTGATTGTCCTAATGTAAGGGGTACTTAAGAGAACATGGCCTATCTAAAGATATGATATAATCAATCTTTTTAGTGTGTAGTGGATCGTACCATTGAGAAAGAACAGAAAGGTATCTCTAGGATCAACTCACTTTCTTCTTTAGTTATTGTGATGTTTCCATGACTAACTGCTAATTAGACCTCCTTGTTACTCTTTAATAAATATACTTTACTCACTTACTCAGGTTTCTTGGGAAAACTATATGAGAGACCTCTAATCTTGATGGTTACGGTACCACTTCCTTATTCAGTGGTGAATATTTTCAAGAGCAACTGATTTTTAAAATGCCTTAAGAAAAAGAGAAGATGAACATTTTTGCAAAAATATGGATAATTACCGCAAGTCAATATTCATTCGATGCTTAGCAGACAACAAGGTTCAAGTGTAACAATGTTTTGAAGAAAAATCCTTATTTTATATTTCCTTGAAATTGTCTACTCTTGGTGAAATAAATACCTACAGAAATCTCTAGAATTGCTTATTAAAAAAATTCAAAAACTATTTACATATGTACAGTAGAAAATTTAGAAAATATTCAAGAACAAAGGGGGACTTCCCCATCTATTAAGGCCAATGCCTTGTCAGTTGACATGACCTATAGAAAGTCTTCTTTGTAAATGGACTTATGATAAAATTTGAGTCTTTGTACATTTACTAAAAATGAGACTTGTCCATCATCAATTGTTTTGATTTTCACAACTCCATTTTCATATACAGTGACTACCTCGTAAGGACCCAACCATCGGGTGTTGAGTTTGTCTTTGAAGGTTTTAAATCGGGAATCAAACAACAAATCCCAATCACCAGGTTGAAAGTGTTTCTTCATAATAAACTTTTCATGCCATTGTCTCCTCTGGTTTTGGACTAATATTGTTCATTGGATGGCATCTTGCATGATCTCATCCAAATCATTCAATTGTAGGGATCGTTGCTTCTAAGCCTCATCTAAGTTTAATCCCAATTTTGTGGCAATATGGAAGGTCCTTACTTGGAATTCTATTAGTAGAATTACTTGTTTCCTGTACACTAGCTCATAAGGGGTATGCCCAGTGGTGTTTCTCCAGGTGGTCTGGTATGCCCACAAAGCCTCTAGAAGCCTATCATCCCAATCCCAATGATGTAATTGAATAGTCTTGGTCAAGATAGGTTCCAGAACTTTATTTGTAGAATCTACCTGACCATTATCTTGTGGGTGGTATGGAGAAGATTTACAGTGTTTAATCCCATATTTCTCTGTTATCTCTTTCATCAAATTGGAAGTGAATTGAGTGCCTTGGTTTGTAACAATTTCATGAGGGACACCAAAAGGGGTAAATATGTCTTCATAAATGAATTCGACAACATATTTTTTTGTAGCCCTAAATATGGTTTTTTCCTCTACCCACTTGGTGCATAGTCTGTACAAACCAAAATATAGTTCTTCTTGTGGGACATGGGCGAAATTGGTCCTACAAAGTCAAGGGCCCATTTTTCGAAAGGTTCTATCATAACTTGGGCATGCAAGGGAATTTTGTCAGCTGACTTAGGTCTTCCTATCCTTTGGAAACTATCACAATTCCTCACATACTTAGCAGCATCTTTGAAAATGATAGGCCAATAGTAACCTGAATGTAACACCTTGTATGTTGTATGTTTGTCAGAAAAATGGCCACCACATGGTCCATCATGAAAACTTCATAGTATTTTTGGTAACTCATCCTCTCGGACACATCTATGAATAATCAAATCAATACCTGTATGAAAAATTCCATGGCCAACCCAAGAGTAATTATCACTTTGCGTGATAATTTTACGCTTTTCATGAGGTGACAAATGAGATGGTAGCTTCCTAGTAGCCAGATAGTTTGTCATATCTGCAAACCACAAGGTATTTACAGAGAGGGAAAAAAGGTGTTCATCTAGGAAACTATCATCTACAGGAATATCATCATCCTCATTTTTTATTCGTGAAAGAAAATCGGCTACCAAATTCTCCTTTCCAGGTCAGTCAAGAACGGTGATGTTAAACTCTTGCAATAGCAAGAGCCACCTAGTCACTCGGCCATTAGTTATGGGTTTATTCATGAGAAATCTAATGGTAGAATGGTCTATATGTAAAAATACTTCGTAACCTGTAATGTAATGACAAAACTTATTGATATTATGAACTACTGCCAAGAATTCCTTCTTGGTAACTATGTAGTTTAACTCGGCAGGGGACAAGTTCTTGCTTACAAAATAAATGGCATAGGATTGTTGGTCCTCTTTCTTCCCTAATACTTCTTCTATTGTGGTGTCGAAGGCATCAATAGATATGTGAAATGGAAGAGTCCATTTGGACCCTCTAAGAACTGGTGCCACAAACAACTTGGCTTTCAGGGTTTCAAAGGCAGTTTGACACTGCTCAATCCAAACAAAATCAACATATTTTATTAGCAATCCAAACATGGGTGCAACAATCTTCGTAAAATTTTCAATAAACCATTGGTAATATCTATCATGTCCAAGAAATCTCACCTCTTTCTGAGTCTTGGGGGGTGGAATTATGACGATGACCTCAATCTTTGCAGGATCGAATTTTATCCATTCAGATGAAACATGATGTCCTAGAACCACTCCTTCAGTTAACAACATTTTACATTTTTCATGACTTAGATATAGGTTCATTTCTTGGCATCTGATAAGGACTTTTTCTAATTTATCTAAGGCTTCATGGTAAGTGTTTCCATAAACTGTGAATTCATCCATGTAGACCTCCACACAATCATGAATAAGATCAACAAATATCCCTAGTACTTCTCGTTGAAATGTAGTAGGAGCATTACACAATCCAAATGGTAAGACCCTATAGGCATAGGTGCCCCAAGGACAAGTAAAGGTTGTCTTTTCCTGATCCTCGGGTGCTATGATAATTTGATTGTACCCGTTGTACCCATCTAAAAAGGATAAATACTTCTTTCTAGATAGGGTATCCAAAACTTGGTCGATGAAAGGAAGAGGTAAATAATCCTTCAAAGTGGCTTTGTTGAGTTCCTAGAAATCAACACAAATTCTCCATTTCCTGGTCACTTTCTTTGGAACCACTATAAGTGGGGATACCCACTTACTATCGAAGATGGGATAAATAAACCCAACATTTAATAACTTTTGGATCTCCTCTTTTACTATATCTTTGAGTGTTGGGTTCATCCTTCTCTGGGGTTGCCTAACAGGTGTTACTTCCCCCTGGGTATATATGTGATGCATGCATGTGTCAGGGTGTATACCCTTCATATCAGTGTATTCCCAAGTGAATTTTCATGTTTATTCTTCAAGGATACTCACTAACTATTTTTGTTGGTCTGCATCTAGCCCAGAGTTTATATGTAAAAATTTCCCTGGAATAATATTGTAGGGCATGGTATAAGACATGGCAGACTCATCTATCTCAAAGATGAAATATGTCAAAGACAAAGTGGATGGGTCCAATTGTTCCTGAAATTCTTCCCCAAACATGTATTCAAATTGGGGAAACTATTGTGGAAAATCAACACACGTGATAGCAGAAATGAACTGGTTTAGCACATTTTTCATTGTGTGCTCCTGAAGTACCCAGGCATGGTCACTTGGCAATACGGGTTCTTCCCAGTCCTCATTATTGTATGGAAATTCAAGCCACCATATATTCTCCATGATAGGTTGAGATGGAGGGTATATGGTGAGCTTCTGGATAGAAAGTCCATTTGAGATGGTCATTTCTCCCTCTCTACAGCCAATAAATGCATTGGTTGTGGCTAACCAAGGTCTTCCGAAAATGACGAGATGACCTTTGGTAGGATCCTTTGAGTGAATGACAAGAAATTCTATTGGGTAATCCCATGAGGCTAAAGTAACTATGATATCATCCAAAGTTCCTTCAGGTATAACCCTAGTTTTATCTACTAATTCCAAAATGGTTGGGGTAGGTCTAAGAAGACATTTTAACTGTAATTTCTCCAAGGTAGTAGTGCTCATAACATTGATGGCTACCCCTAGGTCTATGAGAGTATTTCCAATGGATACATCATTAATGGTTGTGGTCACTACGGGGTTTCCTGGGTTCCCATATTTTTCTAGCTTTGGCTGCTCTGATATATATTCAGAAAGTTCTCCTATCAAATGTATTGTTGGAGGATCCTTCTACATCCTACCTAGATTCTTAATATACAATTATTTGACTACCTTACTATAGATTGGAATATCCTTAATGGATTGAAGCAAGGGAATCTTGACACAAATATTCTTCAATTCATTCAAGATGTCAAATTTCGGTCGGGTGGTAGGTTTCTCGATTATTAATTTGTCTAGATAAGAAGGGGCCTTCGTAATTTGTGAAGGTTCATTTTGGGGAAGCTTGGGTTCTTTGTCCTTAGGAATAATAACATCTTCCCACCTAGTGTCACTTGTAATTTGTTTGATGGTTTCTTCTTCTTCTTCTTCCTGGATGACTACTGAAGGTCTCTACCTATCCAAAACTTTTATCAATCTTAGTTGAATCTCCTGTAATGGAACGGGAGTAATAACATATGTTGGGAAGGCCTGCATCTCAACATTGTGAAGAGGTTGTGGTGTATTATTATTGGGATTGGGAACTGGTTGTGTCAATAATAATGTCGGTCTTGGGGAGCTTGCATTCTGATATTGTAGCGGTTATTGTTGTGGAATAGGAGGTAGAGATGGTGGAACAAAACCTAGTAGAAGATGCGGAGTGTTCGATGGAAATTGAGGATAAGGATGGTTGGACATAGGGACAGGTGGAGCTTGAGGGTTTCCTTTGTTATTCCCTCCTTTCCATCCTTGAATCCAAGGATGTTGGTACTAAGTAGACTATTTTTTCCAACTTGGTCAGTTCCACTATTGTTGTTGTTGATAATAGGGTGGAACTTGAGATTGTATATCTAGGTATGTGGGTTGGTCCCTAGGCTTCCATGGCCTCCTAGGTGCATAAGAGGATTCCCCAGGATCCCCACTCCTATAGATGGCTAAAAAATTGGGCAATGATGGACATTTCTCAGTTGAATGGTCTTATGTGTAGAAGCCACAAACTGAAATGTTATCTAATGGTCATTCCCTTGAGGAATGCTTCCTCCTACATCTTGGGAAATATATGCTCATTGTTGTATTTTCCTCCTCCTGTTTCTTTTTAATATTTAGGGTGTCCAACTGGGAACCTAATGTGCTTAAGATATTTGTTTTGAAATTCTATAAAAGTTTCCCTATCTCTGCTCTTGTAATACCACCTGAACTAATTGGTTTTAAGCTTTTATTATAAGGGTCCCGAACATTCTTTATTGTTTTATCTCTACTCCTTGAGTAATTCTTACACATTTCACATATTTCGGGAAATGGTTTATGAGAGATGTCACCTGATGCCATCAGGTTAAGCATCTCTAGATATTATTCTGAAATTCCCTTAAGGAAAAGAGCCCTGACTGCATCCTCTGGGAGGTCATGGTATTTTGATTTCTGGGAGATATAACCAAATCGTTACATATAATCCTCAAGGGTCTCATCTTATAACTGTTGAATTTTGAAAATATCATTACGATATTCTTTGGTCTTGCAGTAGTATTGGTACTTTTTAAGAAAGATATCTTTCATGGCTTCCCAAGACCTAATACTGGATTCTCCCAACCCCATGAACCATCTTAGTGCAGATTCCTTGAGGGTGGAAGAAAAGAGTTTTAGTTTTTGGGCATCTTGTAAGTAATTGTAGCTCCTACAAAAGATGTTGAATTCAAATATCAAGGTATCTATATCTTCACTACTTTTACCATAAAATGTGGGCAGTGCTGAGAGAGGAATATTTTTCATGTTGATATTTTGGGTGGTATCCAAAATTGGAAACCTGAAGTTAGTTTTGGTTTGGATTCCAGCCTCTTCTTCCTCCACGTGTCTTACTTTGTTGTGATCCTCCTAATCATCCATACTGGTTTGGTTTCCAAAAAGAGAATACCTTGGTGGTTTTATCTTTGAAGAAAACAATCTTTCCCTCAGATGGAAAGGTCTTCCTACTATTTGGATGTCTGGGACTCTACTCGAGCCGGTTGATATTGTCAGTGCCAAATTTTTTGTGTCAATTTGAGAGATAATTATGTTGGATGAACTTCCAAACAAGTTATTCACATGTTCAGGGTCTATAATGTCTTTAAAATTAGGATCTCCTGATGGTGATAAGAAAACAAAGGTTGTATTGTTTGGTTCTGTGGAAGTCTCAAGTGATCTTGTTTCTTGTCCCAATATTACTTATGCTTCAATTTTATGTTCTATAGTGCTCCATGTCTTAGTCTCTTCAAAGACTACTTTATCTCTTTGGGTTGAGCTAGCTCCTATTTTTTGGTATCAATCTACGGAGCTTATAAGTGGAACATTCCTTCCCCCAAAAAGGTCGTAAGGAACCTTGGTTGAAAGGTCTAATTTAAATTTAATGTATCTACCTTTTGGGTCTCTAGGTCTGTTCATGAAAGAAAAAAAAAATACCATTGGGTTTGGAGGAACCTGCTATAGCAGATGCGCAGGTTCTTACCTCTCGTCTTAAATTTCCCCTGCCACCAAAATAATGCTAAGGTTTAGAAAAGATCTATTTCCTACCTTTAGACAACTCCCCGACAATGACACCATAAATGATGGGTGTTCTATATGCACTAAAAACACACTAAAACCCCTCAATTAAATTGTCAACCCAAGGTAAGTAAACTTAGAGTTGTAGAAATATATATGCCAAGGTAGAAGGGATGGAGGTAGTATAGTCTAACTCAGGAAGTGGCTATCTAAGGGCTAATCTATTGAAGCAAAAGATATTAATGAGAAAACCCTACTAAGAAACTTAAACTATGTACCATAAGTAACTTTTGAGCAAAGGATCGATGGATAGTCCTAAGAAGGCAAATGAAAACCCTACTTAAAGAAAACTAACTTAATCATGACAATAAGAAAAACAAAACTATCTACCTAATAAGCAATAGCAACAACAAACTACTTTAATTAACCTACTCAAATTCAATAAGAAACTATCCTATGAAAACAAGTAAATAGACAAGCAAGCAACTACTCTATTAAATCAAGTAAACAAGAAAGAAAACAACTAGCTAACCTAAGATAACTTCTACAGAAAGTAAACTAATTAAGATTACTCAATAAGCAACTAATTAAGCTAAGAAACAAGTGAACTCTATTCTTAAATTAAACTTCACAACTACTTCTAATTTATGAAAGGAAATCTACTGAATTGAGAGCATTATGATAATAAAAGTAATTAACAACTAATATTTAATCTATGTTAAGAAAACTATCCCTTAATTTACCAAAGCAAAAAGACTATCTATCCTACAAAAGAAAGTAAACTATCTTCTAATCTGTGAAAGCAAGGAAACTATCTTATAATCTATGAAAGCAAGAAAACTCAAATGTAGTGTTGATGGTTATGTCTTCGATGTCTTATAATATCACGATGGCACTTAACAATTAACGATAATTCAAGAGGGATAAACTCGATATTGACTTTGATAGCAAAGTGAAAAGTGTGAATTAGGCAATCTAATGAGAACTTAGCCATTGCAGAAACAACATCAACTATCCTACATATCCATGTGACTATTCAATCATGTATTAATCATCAATAGTATAAAGACATTATTCTAGTAAATTCAATTGCATTCTATACTAATTAAGCATACTCATACTACACTAAACTCAATAATCAACTTTGAATTGAAATTGCAACTTAGATCTAAGAAAGAAATTGCATAAAGTAAACTAAACTAGTCCTATTTTAACAATTCAAATTGCAAAAGAGGAAGTGCTCATAAAACAGAAATTATATAGTATTTCAGCAAATGACAAGAAAGAAAATGAGAAAACTAAATGAAAATTTAAATAAACAAAGCTAAATAACAACTACATAAACAATCTGGAATTGAAAATTGAATACTTATAACTATCCATCCACTGAATCCTTGTCAAAGAAATCATGAATTAAAAACTATGTTTTAAACTATGTTCTTAAAATCTATTTCAACATAAAATAAAATATAATTTATCATCTAGTTATGCACAGGATTAGTATCTAAGCTTGCAAGCTTATTTCCTATCAACTGAAAGATCATTTCATATTAACAAGAGCCTCCATAATGACCTACAAAACTAAACTAAACTAATTAAATTATAAACAACAATTTATACAGTAAAGAAGCATAATAAAAACTCATATATAGGAAATGAAATGAAATGAAATGAAATGAAATGAAATGACAACTATACTATGAAATTCATAAGAAAAATAAGTGGATATTCACCCAGAATGTTGGTGGGACCCCCAGCAAATCGTGGATACTCTTCAAAGGTGAGCCATGAGCTCAACAACATGAATTCAACATTAAAAATCCAAAATGCGGTCTTTACACAGTTTTAGAAAAATGAAAATAGCAAAATAGAGTTGAATTGTCTTTGTCTCTCTAACACTCTACTTAACAATTGTCTGACCACTGAGGTGGTATTTAGAAGTTTTACAATATGAGAGGTCGACCACTGGAAGGGTTGACCCTCTCTAAAAACAACAAATTTCATTTAAGATGCCCTAACTATCGGTGGCTTCTAGAAATAAGGAGAGCCAATAATCGCCCAACATAACAACCCAAATCGAGTTGTCAGAAGTTTAGTAGCTAGATTCCATGAGCACGAGAAAAACTCATGTCTCTAATTCACCCATCGTTGGCCTCCGATATGCTAACTGCCAAATCGCCCATGGTTTTTTTGCAAGAAGGAGTGTCGGATGGAGTACCGAACTGAGTGTCGAATGGAGTAGCAGACGAAGTGTCGGATGCAAAAACAAGCTGCGATTTTTCCTTGTGACACACAAAACATGAAGTAGTTCCCTGGAATCATAAAAGCATGCCGATTTAAACTCAAAATCATCACAAAACATGAATCATACATACCTGGTGTGAATCATAGCGATTTGACACAAAAGCTCTTCAAAAACTCTTCAAAACAGGAAAACGCATATACATATTTGGCCAAAAAGGATCTAATTAACCTCATTAAATCAATCATATCATCGACCCAACAGACGCTAATATATATATATATATATCCCTAGTTATGGCTAATATATTCCTTCATAACAAAATTTTACTCACTAGATCTATGCAATATTTGAATCATGTACTCAACATCCACTCCCATAACCTTTTCTTCTGAAGATAGTCTATCTAGGTAAATATGAAACCAAGTCGAATGTTGATATATGCCTTACCCTTTGGACTCTCTATTCTTGTACTGGGGATGTATCTGTAGGAGTCTCTGGATGAATTCCCTATCCATTTCTTCTCTCCTTCCTTGAAAACAATTCTATCTATACTTTATGAACTGCTTATGCTCAAGGTATACCTCTACACAAACTTGACATAGTATTTTGAAGATGTTAATAACATGCATCCTATTACAAATAAGATTATTTATCCTTTACCAACTCTAGGAATATTTACATAGATTTGATGCTCTTCTCGCTTTCGATATACATGTTCCAACTGTCGACATCCTTTTGTTCATTCGCCTTCAGTTCTTCAAAATAAGAATGTTGACTTAGAAAGATTTATCTATATGCAGTCCTTTAGTTGATAACAAGATAACACAATTGTCTATATTGTTGTCGAAAGGCTTAGAAATATTTATAATATCCCTCTCACTCATATAACAAAGCATCTATATAGAAACTCTTTACAATATTCCTTTCACTTCAAACGATATGTAAGATGGCTATATAGAAATCCTTTTACAAAATTCCTCTCACTCTTAACAACATATAAGGTGGCTATATAGAAATTTTACAGAATTCCTCTCACTCTTAACATCTGTAATGATTGTCTTACAAGACTTCTAATACAATAATAGAAATAGACTTAGTAGGTATCTACATATGCATATTATCTTACATTTTACAAATATATATATTTACAATGAAATATTTTCTGATGGATGGTTTATCCATGGACTCATCCTCCCCTTAGTATTGAAAGGAGTCTCACAACTTCTTATCTTTGACAAAGCCTCTAATGCTCATGTTGAATTTTTCATTGAATATGACGCAGAATTTGATGTTGAATCCAAGAAACCATTAGACCATATCATAGGTCTTCCTAGTAACCTATATAACCTCTCCTTGCAAACACCAAGAACTATTGTTGTGCCTTGAGTGGCTTCCCTTGAATACATAAGTACCTGGTCATTCTAAAATGCGACTACACATCCCTCATCTTCAAAAGCCGCAACTAAGAGTAGTTTTACTTTCAAATCTATAACATATAACATATGCTCTATTCCCAAAAATCCTCGACTCAAGATGGAATCTTACATATCCATATCCTCTTATTGTTTGTCTGATGTTAGTTCGAGATCCTACATAGAAATCTGTGTCGATCTCTTAGAACGTTACGAATAATGATCTCACCCCATTCATGTGGAAATATGAGCCACTTTACACGAACAATTCCTCGATGTCTTAATATATCACTATGTTAAAACCATCCATTATGAAGTATTCTTTCTCAAATATTTCAACAAGACAATTAACTTGCTATGGGGTTGTTTCTTGTCTTCTTCCAGGTGCCTTTACATCTTTTCGGTTCTACTTTAGACATAAGTGTGGATAAAGTTTCCAAAATTTATTGATATGATGTCCACTCTTACCAAAATAAGAGCAGAGTGTCTTGTTCCCATCTTGAAACCACGATCCCTTCTTGTCATTCCCCCTTTTCCTTTTCTTTGAGAAATGACCTTTACCTTTAGCCTTCTTCTTGGATGGATTTTCTTGTACGAAATGTATTCTTTGACATTTATTCATATAAAAGTTACTAGTTCCACATGAATCACATGGATACATAGACGATTTTCCAGTAGGAAACGTCTTCATTCCCTCTTTAGAATGCACATATTTCTCTCGAGATGTCTTAGATCTATTACCTTTCCATGGATTGGAAGGTAAGACTAATTTCTTATCAAGGACCTCTTCATCTAAAGTTCTCCTTGATTTAGCCGTCCTCGAGCATTCCCCATATTGATGAGAAAAAAATAATATGAAGAATCATCTTTCTCCATCATACTTTTTGAAGGAGTTAGTTTCTCTTGCATTGAATACTTTACATTCTCTACTTGCCAATCTTCATGGATTGATGTTGATGGTGCCAATACCTGATCCTTGGTTTACAACTTTCTTTCCAACTCATGAAAAATACCTCTATGGAATTCCTCATGACATAACAATTGATCTTGCATCTTCTTCCTCTCTTCCTTGACATTTTTCAATTGCATCCTTAATTCATAAGTATCCTTCTAAATTTGTCAATTAATGTTCTTCTGCAACCTTAAATTCATGAGAGATTTATTCATTTTTTCCTCTCAACAAGAGTCTTCAAAACCTTCACCAACTTAATTATTGGACCTTGTCGCATCAACATCTTGAAAATACATGTCAAAACTAGCTCTCGTACCACTTGATCCTAAAATCCTTAGATACCACTTATTCCTTTAAAATATGCATGTTAGCATCTAACCTGATTCAAAATAATTATTGATCATATTGAGGTGATTTGCAAAAAAATGACGATAAGATTCTTATCCAAAATCTCATAAACTGATGATTAATTTGAATAATTATGGGATAACATCGCAGAAAATAAAAGAACTCAAGTTATACAATATTGATGACATATTTTACTTCATTCCCAAGTCCCTTCTAAATAGTGAGATTGCTCTTCATTATCTCACATTGTCAAATTACATTACAACATGGACTTACAAAATCCAATTTGATGGACTCTCTTTAATTCCACTTCTCAAACTTAGAAATAGATTTTACAATTGAATTCCTTGTGACATTTGAGAAAATTGAGTATAAAGTCAACCATATTCTGGGCTAGCTCAATTTCACCCTCTTTACACGCCAAAAAATGCACTATGGCACTCACTAATGGAAATATGGACTAATACTTTTACAAATGACCTCTTAGCAAAAAAATAACATCACCATTGAACTCCACTCGGAAAAATGATAAAAATGAGTATAAAGTTTCATATGTGAAATCAATATATCTCATGGCACACATATCAAGAAAATACCAAATTAGGCTCCTCTTATTCCATGCAAATCTATGCATTTGTATGTTCTCGGGATTAGTGTTTTCCTCAGACTGTGTACAATCTTGGGATGTGTGTCAATATTTGACCGAAAACCCATAAATAGGTCGTGGGCCCAAACCTCCAACCAGAACTATTGGCAGCCATTTAATTTATCGTTGGGGAATCCCGTAACAAGAAGTACCCATGGAATAATGGTTAAATCATTTGATTGTTATATGGCGGGTCGTAGGGTCAAATATCGTCGATCATGCAATGTATAGTATTTTTTTACAATGGTGGCATATAGTTTTAAATGCGACGGGATATGTGTGTGTGTGTGTGTGATATATTGTTAATGGTTTATAACCAAAGTTTAATACCCATGTGTATCATGGAGTTAGTTGCTTTCTCATGGGATATTATATGGCTGCATATAATATGGGTTGAGGGCTTAGCCCTTGTCCCTTTTTTCCACCAACCATTACAATACACAAACTTAAATATAATCTATGCACCATATAGTTAAGAACTAATGCGATGGTGTATTGGTAATGGATGCTTGTGTAATACTTATGGGAGGTCACAGGTTCGATCCTCTGGAATCCCATAAAATTTTGATATACATTAACCATAATAGGACAATTAGGGAATTCCATGTGGAAGTCTCTTATTATCTCCCCTATGCCATGTGTCAATACACAATTGGTCCACTTGGATTGTATGTTTTCCTAGTCACCTACCAACTTGTCATGCCACATCACCAACTATCTGCCACATGTCACCATGTGAGGTCACCACGTTAGAACTTTACAGTTGTATAGTCATGCCATGTGTCACCCTTGTAGTGGTGACACGTGTCACCTTTGACCTTGTTGACCATTTTCCTTTTTTCCTTAGTTTGACTTGAACTTTGACCATCCATAGCTTTTGCATACGAGCTCTATTTGAGGTGATTTTTATATTGTTGAAAAGATATCACTGAGCTCTACACACTGATGTAAATTTAGAGAGAATTTTATATGGTAAAATTTTGATCTTTTATGGATCCTCCTAAACCTATGTGAGTGTCCTGGATCCTCCTAGACCTTTGTGAGCATTCCTAGATCCTCCTAGATCATCATTGAAACCATGTTTTCTGATATTGTTTTCATGTATCCAAGTCAAGAATGTTTGTGAAATTTGATATGGTGATGTAATGCAGGTCATACTCAATAATATCTTGAAGAAAAATGTATTCTTTATGGTCAAATGCAAATGTGGTCTGCTTTTTGGTTGCAACTCATTGTTGTAGAAATATCTAGTTCTTTATATAATATGTTGGATTGTAAAAGAAATCCCTTCCTCCATTCTCTTAAAATTATGGTCTATGTCAATTCATGAAGCATGAAATCACTTGTACTATTTTATTCTTAAGTTTTCAAAAAAATGAGCAGGTTGAGAATTTTATTGTAACAACAAAAGTCACTTGTACTATTACGTTCTTGTGGTTTCCTCAAGATTTTTCATCATAGCCCTTATGACACTCGCTCATTGTTTCTCTCATTTGATGGAGTGTTATAATATGTACAACCAAACAGATATTTTTCATATCTATCTTCATCGAGTGAGGAAGTTCAGGTAGAATAGAGGAAAGTGAGACATCTAGTAGGTATACTAGGTGTAGATCAACTAGAAGTGAGAAGATCAGAAGAAAATTCCATAGACACATGGAATTATTTCTTGCTAAAGGGGGGTCATGTTATTATGATGATGGGATCATAAATGACATCAACCGGGTGCCCTTGAGGTACAAACATCTAATGAAATGATGGGTACCCAAGGATCTTCCTCAAATAAACACTTAGTTTTGTGTCAACGAAAGGATATACCACATTGCTCCATCATCATTGCATGGTTTGGGGATATTTTCCATGGATGGAGTAAAGGTATGTTATGGTGGATTAACTTAATTTATGGAGTATGTGGGACCCTGTTACATCTACAAAGATTGGATACATGTAGTCCAATATAAAAAAAAGTATGTGAAGATATGGCACAGATGCAAATTATATAAATCTAAAAGACAATTATGAAAATAAAGGAGCATCTATGTATATTGATGGAAGGCCAAAAGAAGTGGTGAATATTGCAGGGTTTATAAACACTACATGACCCAAGACCAAAAATAAACAACCCAAATGTGTATTCGAGGGGCGTGAAGGAAACTGTGTATTTGTATGTTGAATAAAATCAATAGTTGTAGGGGAATATTTGTTGATTGATTACAATTTGAATCGAGTAGATACAGACATTACTATTATGGGGGTGATATGTATACTATTTTACCCAACTTGTAATAAATGACTCTTGTATTTTATGATTATCATTTACTGTAATATACTTGCATGCATCTTGTAAGTTAAGGAAACATTTTAATACGCCATGGCTCTTATATTGTGGCAGAGTGATAAGGGTCAAAGGGCACCAACCCTTTCTTGTGTCTCAATTATAATTAACAAAAACATGCTCAATATTTTTCATGAAAAGTAGACCAAAGCCAAATTCCTAACACCTTTAAGTAATGAGATCCCATGAAACATCTCATAATTTAAACGTAAAATCGTTTAGACTCAAGGGTTTTGTTGGCCATATTTAACAAGGCATCATAAAAATCATCCATTGTTAATGACTAATCGCATGAGCCTAGAAGATTCTAACAACCTAAAGTCTACAATACTCAATGTCCACAAAAATCACTTCTTATGTTCTTTAGTGATTCTTTACTTTGTTTTTTTTAATATGCCATGTTTTTTCCCCATGCCTATTCATGAACTAACTTTATTTCGCATACATTTGAATTTCTTCTATTTTTTCTAATTCTTATATTCACATTGCATTGTTGGCAACACCATTTTTCTAGGGTGACAGAGGGAAGGAAACAACCTCAGAGAAGTCAACAAATCCTACAGAGGAAGCATTTTCTGATGAAGAAATTTTTTCCTCCACCAACCCAGTGCAAACAGTAAGGAAGTTTGTGAGAAATCAAACATTGAATTCGCTTCTTTGATTCAAATTCAACCACGGACACATGACATAAATTAAAGAATTAAATCCTTAATGGAAAAAATTCATCACCATGGGGTAAGAAAGATATTTGATTATCCCATTTATTTATTTTGGATTTTAATTTTTATACTCTTACACGTCCTTTATAAAATAAACTTTATTTTACATGAATTTTTTGCAGGATTTTGATCCCTAGGATGTGTCTACATAGGTCGGTATTGTTACCAACATCATTTCTGCACTAACACAACATCATATGAGTACACCTCCCAGGGTCAATTTCTATGTCGGTACTACGCCAATCACTCAGACTAGTACAACCCCTAGGTTTGATATCGGTACTGCACCTAACCCTAACCAACACATGCCAGAATGTGCATGGGATGTTGTGGATGCAGAACATGGCATTGAATTTTAAAGCATGCTTTCTTGGATCTTCCTGTGTCACTATCACGGGAACACTACCGATTTCCTTTTCGGTAAACGATGAGATCATCCCTATGAAAATAGAAAATCTTCCAAGTATTTAAGATGTGATTTAATTATTATGTACAATCTAATTGAAATTTACATATAATATGCAATTATTTTAAACTAATGATAATATCATTTTGCATGAAATGATACATTTTATAAACACATGTATGAACTAACCTTGGATATATTTGGGCCCACACTACGCACAAGTTGGAATTCACAAAGTTCCAAGTTACAAGATGAATTCATTAACATGTTAGCTGGCCTATTTGGTGAGGGTTCCTTCAGCAAATCTGGAGTCTCCTCAAAATCATGCGCATATTTAAAATATCCATGGGACCAATATAGGTTTAATTTTCAAAAGAACCCTAAGTAAAAGCATCCTCCAATGATTCCTGAGAGGTACCGAAAGACCCTACAGGAAGATGCTCTAAAAAGAAGGAAAGACACCACCCAACTCATGAAGGTATGCGACATTTCTAATAATGTAATTATGATGCTTTATCATCATTGTGACATATAATTACGTATTTGAAACTTTTCAATACGAGCTCCCAGACACATCCAAAGCCACCAAGTCCATAATATAAAAATATGGGCAACACAAACTTGTCCTGGGTGGTTACTCGAAACTGGTTGTACAAATTGTAAGTATAAAAAAATCAATTGCATCCAAATAATATGTTGTTAACAATTTTAATTTAATAGCACAAAAGAAACAAAAATCATTTTCTTATGCAAAATGGCAGGGCTTGGAGTCCAAACAAGCTTCAAGAGAGGAATAATTCAAGCTTGCTTTCAAGAACGGATATGAAGTCATGGTTGAAAGAAGAAAAAGCTTGGGGGAAACACAACCTTCTAGCACTCAAACCGATACAAAGGTAAATAAAATCAATGAAGATTATTTATAATTTATTACTTGTACAATCTATTGATTATTATTATTTTCTATAAAGTAATATGTTTGTTTGTTTTAAGAAGAAAACCAATGAAGAAACAAGTGTCCCCACTAGCGGAACACAACCTAGTGATGGTGGAGTGTCTCCCAATGAAGGTGGTGTGTAGCTCAATGCTGGAGGTATTTCATGTTCTATAAAAAATGTAGTATGGATTACAATTAAAAATATTTAATTTCAAATTGTGTATTAATTATAAGCTTTCTTGTTTCAACTCCAGAGCATGTAGAGGATGAGGCTAGAAATAAAGAGGAACATATGGTCGCATCTGAAACTACTCTTCTTGCCTCCACTACTCAAGAAGGTAAAGAACACTCTAATGCTTTTTTTATTAATGAAATACTTGTAATAATAATAACAAAAAATATCAATTTAATACTTCTTTCTTATTGCATATGATGATCCACACACTCCTTGTAACAGCCTCGACATCGTGAGTACATGACCATGTCGTTAATAAGACATGCAAATGCCAAAACAACTGAAGGTAAAAAAGGAACTAACGATATCGTTTTTGAATTCATTTCAAAAATAAATAAATAAACAAAAAAGAAATGATTGTACTAGTTATATAATTAGAAAAACCATGTACCATACATATTTTTGACAATAAAATTTATTGAGATGAATTATTTTGTGTCTATGATTAACAAATGAATGAATGAATTTTATATGTTAATGAATGATTTCTATATGTTTCTTTATGCACAAAACCACACATTTGTTTTTATGAATTTGTTGTTTTTCCATTGTCTATGAATGAATCTTAATGTGTTGCTTTCAACTATTTTCTAGTATATAGATTGGGTATTGGGGAATTGAGAGTGATGTGGGGGGGAGTGGGGGGGTAGTGTCCATAAGAGCTTCCACCTTCACATGGTTGGCCATATAATATTGGAGAAAACATCCCTTGATCCAAAAGAGAAACAACAAATTCAATGTTGACTTCGTTGTTGATCCGTCAAATCGAGATAGGTTTGCTCCAATATTAGACTACTCCAATAAATTATTCTCAAAACCAAGAGGAGATCATTCAAGTATTCACACACTAAAGTATTTTTAATTATTATTTATTCATAAAAATGTTTGTTAATTTATTTGATTTTTTTGTTGATTTTTTAAGTGTTGGTTAAATTAATAGAACAACTATTGGAGGAGATCTATTGGAAAAAAGTTAAATGAATGTCATACAAGGGAAACCATTGAATATCCAAGTATCCAGGTATTTGAGCTAATTGATGTTTATTTATTATTTATTCATTTAACATATTATTGTATTTGACAAATTCATGTCTGAAGGGTGGCCACCTCCAGGATCCACAATGCATTTCCGACAAGGTTTTTGTTGCCCATGTTTTTATAGTCTTTCCTTGGTTGTTTTTCATGTGTTTGGTAGCCTACTAAAAGAAACCAAGGAAAGACTAGAAAACATGGGCAACACATGAATCTTCACGAAGAATGGACATCTTAATGACGAAAATTGGACATGGAACAACTTGATGGTGAGGATTGGACATGGAATAACATGAACATGCTTTGCTGGTCAATTGGCTCTATTTCAGGTTCTATGATGGAGGAACAGGTATACTATGTTTGTCGCAATTGTCATTTCTAGTCTTTTGTAGTTTTTTATTGGGTTTTTTATCCCTATTCATATTTATTGAGTGTATGCTTAGTATTGCTACAACTAGGTGATCATGTCCTATGTAGAGGAAGTTGTTTTATCAATTATTGTATCATAGACTATATTAGTTTGTTGGAATAGGATATGTATTGATGCATTATGTGTCTTGTGTTTTGATGGTGGATTGTTTTTTAGTTGATTGGTATTACACCATTTGATTCCATTTCTTTTAATTTGAAAGAAATATACTTGTGTGTAAACTAGATTGCAAGAAATATTGATCCAGGAGGATCTAAGGAACGCTCACATAGGTCTAAGAGGATCCAGAATGCTCACAGAGGTCCTAGGGGATCCATAAATGCTCAAAATTCAAACATCTCAAACCATCCCAAAAATTACGTCAATATGTAGAGCTCATTGTCGGCTTTCCAATGACACAAATGGAAAGTCAAACAGAGTCTGTATGCAAAAGTTATAAGCATAAAAAGTTGGGTCAATCACATCAAAAGTCAAAGCACATGGGAACAAATAGGTGACACTTGTCACCACTGCAAGGGTGACACATGGAACATGGTTATTACTAGATTATTAGGCAGATCATAGCTCCAGTTGGATGAATTTCAGGCACACAAGTGGTCCATTCATATGATGACAAGTGGCATGTACAAGCCAATGAGAGGTCACCATGTGGTGACCTCCCATTGGCCAATATTGGTTAAGGTTGTATGAAATTATGGAGTCAACAGGGGTCGAACCTATGACCTCCATAACCATTCAAATGTATTAAAACAACCCCACTACCAACGCACCACCACATGGTTCTTAACATATGTATGTTTTAAATATTATTTAAAGTTAGTTTAAGATTCATTTGAGGGAAAAAAGGGGTCAAGGGCTAGCCCGCATCCCCTGGTTTAAATTTTATACCACACGACCCATACCATAGCACCTAGAGAGAAAACGAATATTTGCACGGG
>ML782912.1:62501-94722 GCA_009831015.1 Picea engelmannii | reverse complement strand
TAGTTTCAACTATATACTATATATATAACAAACAAATAGCAAACTAATATGCCATGGAAGCGGATCGAACCTGGAACCTTCGGGATATAATCCGAAAGCCTAACCAATATGACAATAATCTCGCTTGTCATAGGATACCATCCAAATTTAGTTTTAAGTTGCAGTTTGGTGCAGACCTGGGGTTAGACCCGCACCCTATATATTGGGCATGGATCCCAACACTTGGCATAGATATCGAGGAAATGAATACACACATCTTGAGGTTTGCACAGATACCAATGTGGGCTCAAATAACTAGGCCAAGTACAATATGAATTTTCATGAAGTGCATGCAAGAGATTTCCTAAGTTTTGGAGCTGTCTTGTTTTGCATGCCATAAAGAACTCTATCTGAATGTAGGAAATTGCATAGTCGTCGGATTCATTTTTTAGAAAGGATCATTAATTTGAAGAATTTTTTGTGATCATAGTTCATTTGTAAAAGTCTTATCTCAATTTTTCATGTATGAGACCCATAGTCTCGTTATACATGTAAAAAGGGATTTTTCAGCACCTGCTCAGAATTTGGTCGATTTTATATTCACATTTCTCATAATTTTGCAAGGATTTCAGTGGTGTATTTTGGGATAAATATATGTACTATTAATTCCCACATTAAATTATCAACCGGGGCTCGTAAGCTTCAAGGTGCAAGCGCATGAAACATAGGATTGGAGCCTAGTCTATCATAATCTAAAGCCGATGAAACAATCTTCAAACCCACACTGCAGGAAATTAACACTAAGGATTCATCACTGGGATGTAGGAATAACTTAGTGCTATAAAGGATTAGATCACAATTTTTCATTCACTCAGGGTGATGTTCGTGTGATTAATCATGAATAGCTTACTTAATTTTATTGTCCTTCAATGATTATTTCCTATAGCAGATCTACACTTAAATGCAATAAAAGAAACAAGAAAATGGAAATGAATTCAAGTGATAGGAAATAAACTATGGGAAAACCAAATCACAATGAAAACAAACTAATAATGGCCAATAAGTGAAATTAATCTAAAATTGGATCTCAAGAACAATTCTTCAAATGGTTACAAGTGTCAAAAAAAATAAGGGTGGACTTTACAGAAAATGCATGAAAGAATAATGTATATATGATTAATGACAAGATTGGACAATGAGAAATGCACTCTTTTATGTTCACTCGAATTGCAGATTTGACAATTTCTCATAAACAGTAAAAGAAATCAAAGTGTAAGAAGATGGTGCAATGGTATTAGAACAATTTATTGTATAGTACTTTATTGGATTTCCAAGCATAATTTTACAAATGAATGGAATGGTAATGAGAAACTTCAATAGCCAATCTCTTAATTATTCAAATCTGGGTGCAATTGGTCAAAGAGAATTTGTATTTTTAATGGAATGTTGAATATGAATAAATCAATTTCTTATGCATGCATAAAGATGTATTAAAACAAAACATAAGAAATCAATTTTGATGAATGCACATGTTTGATTCTTATTTATTCCTTATGAAAGAAATGAAAACAGAACTTTATGTATGAAATGTTTGTTTTGCTTTATTTTTAGAAACGCACATAAAAGACAATCTAAAAACTAATGACATCATTGTCAACTAGCAGAGCTTTGACCAACAGTAAAGAGGGTGCAAACTAGGAAAAAAATTTATGTGATCTGAGGAATGAAAGAATGGCTAAGAGACTCGATGAAATCACAGTGGGGTGAAGGCATTGTGATGAAATTACAGTGAATCTGATAGGGGGTGTGACTGTATTTTAAAAGGAGATTTATAAAAAGTATGCAACAATGATATTAAAACCTGATTTATGCACACATTTTTCTTTTTTTAAGTAAAAAAGGCAAAACCTGTTATATTAAACTTTCATGAAGGAAAGACACTTGGAATACATATGCCATTTGTCCTACCTATACAGGAAACCAGAACATCTGGCATGTCCATAGCAGCATGCAAAATTATGCGACATGTTTCGCCACCCTGCCCGAAGGAAACCAGGGTGTGTGTCCATTATTCTTAACAGTAGAAGAAAGTTTGTGCTTGAGCTGACTAAGCTAAGGAATGAAGAGCAACAAATCTGAAAAAAAAGTAACAGAGAAGATCATGGAGACCATAGAGAAGAACAGAACCTATTCAATCGGAATCACCGCCATTGACAAGGATGACAAAGGGCTGCGCGCAGGTGGGACATTGGCGTCGTGGCATAGCTTTGGAGTAGGCTGCATAGAGCATATCTAGGCACTGGCTGACTCGTACAGCTCTGAAGATTTGATCCTCCACTAGGTTTTGCACTTCAAAAATCAAATTCAGGTGTTCTGGATGCAGGAGCGATGGCGAAGGTAGCGAATTCCTTTCGACCTCCACTTCCTTTTGACCCGGCGTCATCCTCTGCTTCTGCGTGTCGACAGTATGTTCCGGTAGCACCTCCTCCGCCTCCATTGTCTTGTAGCTCGGTGTTGTCCTCTGCGTCTTTGGGGCAGCTATGCGTTCCGGCAGCTCCTCCTCCACAAGGCAGGCTTCGAATTCTGCACTCAAAGCGTTGGTGGGGGTAGGAGAATCACCCAAATTGGGTGCAGTTGACGTGTGCCCAAAGCTCGTCAGAGGATCCCAATTGTCTGGGACAACGAACAGTCGACTCTCGGAGAAGTCCAGTGGCAGCGCTATGGACAAGTCCTCTTCAACATAGGTGCGAGGCAGCGAATTTGGTGTTGTGGTGCTTCTTCGATGCTTTTTCTTGGCCAAGAGCATGGCCTTGGAAAACCTCTGGTGTCGTTTCTTTCGTGCATCGGTTGCGTACCAACTAGCGCCTCTACGCGGTCTACCCCTTGCCCGTGGCATGATGAGGGCTAAGGCGAAGCCTTCTGTGCAGCGATGCTTGCTCTGCTGAATCAGGTTCGAATGCATTATGGGAGGTCCGCTTAAACGGATAAACACATAAACCGTGGCTGCTAGCATTAACGCCAAGAGCTTAGTGCTCTGGCTGGTCGTCCCTTGCTCACGCACAAGGAGCTCTATCATTATCCGGTGGCTGATGGAGGCGAAGGCCTTAATAACTGTCCGTAGCTGGGATTAGGCGCCACCATAAATGGCCCCTCTGTTGGCGCCTCCACATGCCCATTCTGTCCACTTGTCACCCCATCTGGGGTAACACATTATTGTCATGGTTTGGGGTGATTTAATATGTGTATACTCTATCATTAGTTTGCACAATGGATTGAATTATTGGTTATAAGTTCTAGTAATTGAACGAACATGTTTATGGTGGAATGAGAAAGCAATATTAAATGAAATTATAGAAACAAAATACTATTACACCAACTAAATAATCATTCCTAAGTATGTGCTAATATGAATATACTAAATTGAAACTGAACTTGTAGCTCTACAAAAATTGAATACAGATCGACAAGATAACAACTAAACTAGAAATGAAATTTAAACAAAAATACACACAAGCAATCTAATCTATGAGAGTAAAAGAGGGTAGCATGGTATTACTCAGAATGAGGGGCCCTTCCCATGCTGAATAACCCTGCTTAAAATAAAATCATCTCATGTGGAGAAGATGCACAGTAAATTAACAACAGTCAATTCTCCATTTTGATCAAAGACTATGTTTACAAAATCAACTCTCTCATGCTTGTTCTTCACAAATAATCAATTACAAAGGATGATCATGATAATGATGTCTCCCTTATCAGCCTTATGAGGCTCTATTTATACATTAATAATCATTGAGGAGTGGATGGGACCGAATCCCAATGCTCAGATTTCAAATTTTACATTTTAGAATAAAATCACAAAAAACTGGGTTTTATTGTAATTTGGGAAGATTCAAGTAGGGATCCACCCATATCTTCCAAAATAATTCTCATTTTGAAATAGTGTTTGTTATACTCAATTTTCCACATTATAGACAAAACCCAAATCTTAGAATTTCTAGATATGATACCAGATGCACAAAAATCGAGGCACAAGTTGGCAGTTTGAGATTTTTACTAATTTTTGTAGAATCATTCCCCCTGAATTGGAGGTCGACACATGCGATATGGGTGAATTATGACACACTTTCCCACATGTAAACATCATTATGGGCAAAACCCATGTCCCCGGTTTTCCTCTAGAAGCATGCCAAATTTTCGACTATAATCCAGTACTAGACAGTTATTGATGTTGGTACCGGATAACCTGAAGCATTCTGGTACCAGATGGTTTCTAGAACATTATAGTATCAGAAGAGATGAATTGTGAGTACTGGATGATATGGAGTGTGAGTATCGTATGACATGGAGTGTGGGTACCAGATGACATGGAGTGTGAGTACCGGATGACTGTAGAACCTTCTAGTACCGGATGACTTGGAGTGTGAGTATTGGATGACTTCTAGTGTGGGTACCGGATGAATTCTATTGCCGGAACATATTTTTTGGACATATAAACATAGGATTAAACCACCATCATCAAAAATATTGTATAATCATCCTTTTAATCATTAAAAGTATGGAAATATATGTATTAACCACATAGGATGAATAACAGGATATAAAGGAGGTTTATGGTGTAATTAGGGATATATTATGGACGAAATGTGGGGAGAAGGTGTAATGATGAGTGTATTTTTATGGTAGAAAATGTGACAAAATTGGAGCCCAACAATGTACTTATTTTCTTGTTCTAAGTAGTGGAGTTCAAGAGAATTCATTAAATTGGATTTTTGCAAGCCCATATTGTAATGTAATTTGGTTTTTTGAGATGATGGAGAACAATCATGCTTTATAAAGGCACTTTGAAGATGAAGTGACATATGTCATCCATATATGTAATTTGATTTCTTTTATTTTATGTTGTATTATCTCATTATTATTCAAGTCATTCATTAGTATTAATGAAGTTTATGGACAAATAAACATATTCAAATGTGTTTTTTGCAAATAGTCAACCGATCTTCATTTACCGAATCTGTTCGGATGTTTATGTGTGTTTAAGAGTTATTTTTACATCTAAGTATTTTCAAATCAAGTTGGTATCAGAGCTAGTTTGAGATTTATTTGCAAGTGAATGCTTACAAGATCCAAATTCAAGCAAGGTGAAGGCACACTTGAAGACTTTAATCCTGAAATTGGACGAATATTTCCAAGAAAGGAAATGGAGCATGAATATGTTCTTTTTGAGGTTGACAAGGAGTTTCAAAAAATGTTCCTTGATATGACAACTAAGCTTAAATAATTGTGGGAATACCTACAAAGACAAAGAGCAACTCCTCATCAAAATGAAGGTGGTCTAGTTGAAACAAAGGTAAAAATTGAAGCAGAGAAAGGAGGAGGAGAAGGTGAAAAACCTTCAGAGCCTCCTTCATCCCCATCATCATAATCATCATCATCATAATCATATTCTTCTTCTGATGGACGTGTACATTCTTCTCATAAGAGGAAAAATCATTCTAAGAAGTCTTCTTGCTCTCATGATTTTCCTTTGTTAAAGCTAGATGTAAAGTTTTATTTTCCTACTTATGATGGAGAGTTGAATGCAGAGAAGTTTGATAATTGGGTCAAATAGATTGAAGTGTATTTCAAAGTACAAAAAATCATAAACAACACTTCAAATATACATTTGGCTACTCTTCGCCTGAGCGGAACAACTTTGATATGGTAGGAGAGTCAGACATAAGCTAATATTATTCAACATGGTAAAATCATTTATTCATGGATTGAATTTTCTATTTCATTAAGAAAGAAATTTTAACTATTAGCTTATATGCAAACATAAATGGTTTCTTAGCAACATCTAAGGAAAGGAAAAGGGGAAAATGTTCAATCTTATACACGGGAATTCAAGACGAAATAATTATCTTTTGGAATTCCATTACATACTCCTGAGACTCTTATAAAGTATATTGGTGGTATGCACTCATATCATCACCATACCATATTGATGTTCAATCCTACTAATATTGATGAAGTATCAATACAAGTTACTCATGTTGAAGCTAGAAAAGGAAAACATGTTGAGGATGTGTCATAATATCCAAATGAATTTGAGGAGCAGTCGAAGGGAAAAGGGAAGAGTAAGAAGAAATGTGCAATGAATAAGAATGAAGAGAAGAATCCTACATGTTCTCATTGTGAGAATAAAGGGCATGATGAGAAGCATTGTTGGAAGTTGCATCCAAAATTGAAGCCAAAGTGGGCTCAACCTAGGAAAGGTAAAAAGTAGGCCATGACCATAGTGAAGGATCTTGGATTAGATTCTGAGGATGAAACTAAGGTTACAACTATGAGAATCAAAGGTAAATATTTTGTTGCAAGTTCCAGTTCACGTACTTCTTCTTCAAAGTCTAAAGTGATCCATGATGGAAGGAAAAGAAAAGAGTTGTTTAATTTACGAGTTATCTCAAAGCACAGTAAGATTGATACACTTGTTGATAGTGGATCACAAGTAAATCTTGTTTCAAAGAAATTTGTTCATAATTTTGGATTGGAAACTAGGCCTCATCCAAGACCATATCCTTTGGGATGGATTTGTGATAATGCTCAGTATAGGTAACTAAATAGTGCAAGTTACGATTCATGATCACATCTAGTTTCATTGATGAGGTAGAGTTAGACATGGCTCCACTTGATATTTGCGCTATGGTTTTGGGAATTCCATACTTGTATGACAGGAAGGCCATTTTCTACAAGGAGAAGAACAAGTATCATATTTTCAAGGATGGGATTGAGTTCATTGTGAGAGCTCATCAGATGAATATTAATTTGACAGTTGTCACTACAGGGCACATGCTAGCTAATGCTAGTATCCAAGATCTAGATCTATAGCCTACAGTTGAAATTAACATAGGTCCTTTGGTTGATATTGTTCTTGTTAATAAGGGCATATATGTTGATGGTTCATTCTCTTTCACATATGTATATTCAGGTTTTTTGTTCAGATTATTACTAACCAATGCATTATGATTGGCTACTACAACAATGAATAGTGAAGTTTGTGAATTCAGGGGAATGGTTAACTTGGTCAACAATGTTGTTTAAATATTCATTATGGTTGTGATGAGTCAATTGCTCATTATCCAAGAAGGAAATTTGGATGATACCAGACAAGTGAGGTGAAAGAATTCTCACTTGATTTATGAATAATTCATACTTTTGGAGGTCCAAAAGTTCTTCAATGGGAAGTTGTGATCCAGGAGAATCTAAGGAACGCTCACAAAGGTCAAGGAGGATTCAGAACGCTCACAGAGGTCCTAGGGGATCCATAAATGCTCAAAAATTGACTATCTCAAATCATCCTGAAAGTGACATCATTGTGTATATCTCATCATCATCTTTCCAACGACGCAAACGAAAAGTCAAACAAAGTTCGCATGCAAAAGTTATAAGTAGTCAAAGTTTGGGTCAACCAGGTCAAAGGTCAAAGCACATGGGAAAAAAGAGGTGACACATGCCACCACTACAATGGTATCATGTGGCACATGGTTATTGGCAGCTAACTAGGCACATTGTACCTCCAGGTGGAAGAATTGCAGTTGCACAAGTGGTCTAGTCATATGATGACAAGTGGCATGTATGATCCAATGAGAGGTCACCACGTGGTGACCTCCCATTGGACAATATTGTTTAAGGTTGTGTAAAATTATGGATTTGATGGGGGTAGAACCTGTGATCTCCATAACCACTCAAATGTCTTAAGAAAACCCCACTACCAATGTGCCACCACATGGTTCCCAACATATGTATGTTTTAGATATTATTTAAAGTTGGTTTAAGATTCGTTTTGGGGAGAAAAGGGGCTAAGAGCTAGCCCCCAACCCCTAGTTTAAATGTTATACCACAAGACCCATACCATAGAACCCCGAGAGCTAAAAAATATTCACGCGGGAGTTTCAACTATATACTTTATTCACGCGGGAGTTTCAACTATATACTTTATTCACGCGGGAGTATACTATATTATATATATAGTATATAGTTTCAACTATATACTATATATATATAACAAATAACAAACTAATATGCCATGGAAGCGAATCGCACCCAGAACCTCCGGGATATAATCCAATGGCCTAAACAATATTCCAATAGTCCCACTTGTTACGAGATACCCTGCAAATTTAGTTTTAAGTTGCATTTTGGTGCGGACCAAGGGGGGGGGTTCGATCCATGCCCTATATATTGGGCACGGATCCCAATTCCTAGCACAGATCCTGAGGCAAGGACTACACACATATTGAGGTTTTCACACATCCCAATGTGCACATATTCCAATGTAGGAATAAATCCTAAGGCCAAGTGCAGTACAAATTGTCTTGAAGTGCGTGCAAGAGATTTCCTAAGTTTTGGCATTGTCTTGTTTTGCGTGCCATAAGGAAATTTGTCCTAATGTAGGCAAGTTTATACTCGTTGGATTCATTTTTCTGCAAAGATCATGAATTTGAAGTATTTTTTGTGATCAGAGGTCATTTTTAAAAGTCTTATCTCAGTTGTTCATGTATGAGACCCATAGTCTCGTTATACATGTAAAAAGGGTTTTTTCGGAACCTGTTCAGAATTTGGTCAAATTTATAGTCAAATTTCTCATAATTTCACAAGAAATTCAATGGTGTGCACATTTTCTTGTTTTGAGTCGTGGATTTAAAGAGAATTCATTAAATTGGCTTTTTGCAAGCCCATATTTTAATGTAATTTGGTATTTTGAGTTGATGGAGAACAATCATGCTTTATAAAGGCACTTTGAATGAAGTGACATATGTCATCCATATATGTAATTTCTCAAATTTGTAGTCAAATTTCTCATAATTTCACAATAAATTCAATGGTGTATGCATTTTCTTGTTTTGAGTCGTGGATTTAAAGAGAATTCATTAAATTGGCTTTTTGCAAGCCCATATTTTAATGTAATTTGGTATTTTGAGTTGATGGAGAACAATCATTCTTTATAAAGGCACTTTGAATAAAGTGACATATGTCATCCATATATGTAATTTGAGTTCTTTTATTTTATGTTGTATTATGTCATTGTTCTTCAAGCCATTCATCAGTATTAATGCATTGTATGGACAAATAAGCATATTCACGTGTGTTTTTTTCAAATAGTCAAGTGATCTTTATTTACCGAATCTGGTCGGATGTTTATGTGTATTTAAGAGTTATTTTTGTTGGATTACTGAGAGGGGGGGTGAATCAGTAATAGAGAAATCTAATCCTTTTTAACCATATAATGAAAGTGTTATATCAATGTAGCATCATCATCCAATATTTTCAGAGTAAATCAACAATGAAGAAATGAACAATCAAATGCATACACAGTACACCAGTGTTTTTACGTGGAAACCCAAAGAGGGAGAAAACCACATAATGCAAGGGGGGTGAATCAGTAATAGAGAAATATAATCCTTTTTAACCATCTAATGCATGTGTTATATCAATGTTGCATCATCATCCAATATTTTCAGAGTAAATAAACAATGAAGAAATGAACAATCATACACATACACAGTACACCAGTGTTTTTATGTGGAAACCCAAAGCGGGAGAAAGCCACGGAATGAATTTTCTTATATGTCTTGAATAATTACATTCATTGGAAGCACCAACTTCCTTTTTTTTCCAGCTGCAACTGGAAGCATGCTCCAACCCCCTAGTTTCTCAGGCTACAACCTGAGGGAAGCTCCAACTCCCCAATTCTCTGGCTACAACCAGAAGGAGGATACAACCCCTTATGATCTCCGGCTATAACTAGAAGGTGGCTACAACCACCTTTCCTTGCCCCATCCAACCGCCCTGACGTATAAGTAGAACTATGAAACCATTGTCACACTATCACTGTGAGATATACTGTTGTAAACCTATACCAATCAACCTACACCAAACAACCTATACCAATAACCTGTACATCAGCTTGTTATCAACCTGTACCATAAATAAGTGCATAAACCATGCACCAACCTGTACCTCAACCTGTACCATGAACAAGTGCATCAACCATGCACCAAACCTGTACAAATAACATGTCACAACAACATGTCCAAACAACCTTAGAAAGCATCATCAAAATAATTTATCCTCCCTTGAATTTCAGCCTTCTTTACTTCACCTTCTCTCTAAAATTTGGCTTAGATATCCTTTGGTTACCTCAGTCACCTGTAGATATTCAATATTCTCAAGTGTGATATGAAATGAGAGAGCCTTGCCTCTTATTTATACTTTCATGTAGCTTCCTCAAGGGGTTACCTTTTAACCATCTTAACCCACTTTCCCTATTTTAGGGTTAACCAACTTCTAACCACTTGTCCAATTAGTAATTTATCCATTAAAATTATTATTTACATAATTTATTTTGTATTCACTTTGACTTATAGTACACTCATCACTTAACTTTACCTCAAGGGGTTACCTTCTAACCATATTAAAGCACTTTCCTTATTTTAGGGCTAACCCACTTCTAACCACTTGTCAACTTAGTAATTTCTCCATTAACTTTATTATTTAAACAATTTCTTTTGTATTTAATTTGAATTATAGTACACTCATCACTTCACTTTATTATTTACCTTCTAAAAATATCTTAAACCACTTTGACTACTTTGACCTTTTGGGGCTTCTAGATGACTCATGAGGGTTCTCCAACTTCACATGGCCATAAATCTCTAACTGTGAGGATTTATGTGATGTTCCACATACCACTCGAAGTGAAATGACATGTACTATCCATATATAATAGTATTACCTGCAAATATATCAAAACTCATACCGTTATCCATCAAACAAACTTGGGTCTATTACCCAAACCTAGGTTCTCCAACTCCACATGGTCATAACTCTCTAACCGTGAGAAGTTATGTGATGTTCCACATACCACTGGAAATGGAATGACATGTACTATCCATATAGAATAGTTTTACCTTAAAATATATTAAAACTCATACCATTATACATGAAACAACCTTAGGTCCATTACCTAAACCTTTGTTCTACCAGAATTCGCTACCAGAATTTCTCCAAGGGTTGACATCAATCACTACGGGTTGACATCAATATACAATATCAATCTCCAATGGTTAACATCAATGACAACCAACAATCCATACCAACTATCCATCAACCTAATCCAATTGTATGATAATCTCCCCCTTTGGCATTGATGGCAACACCAACATTGATCTCAACACTTAGTCATTATAAAATTCATGCTTATAATCCTCATCAATGTTGCTATCTCTCCCCATTTGACATCAATGGCAAAGGGTATCTCCCTTTGGGGCTACTCCCCCTGAGTGAACTCTCCTTGGGGTTTCTCCCCCTTTCTACATGCCTTTGATTTTTCTTTGTCTTTATAAGCCTCTGATTACTCTCTCTCCCTTCATATGAATAATATCTCCCCCTTTGATAAAGTGTATCACTCTGAAGTCATATCGCTCATTCTTCCCTTGTGACAATCCCTCTCCTTGAAAATATGCCTCTATTCTCTCTCTCCAAGCATTTACCTTTGCATCTAATAAATCTCTCCCCCTTTGTCCTAATTATGGTGCTTCCTTCTGTACATCTAAGACATATAAGATAAGCATTCAAAAGCATTCATTTTGGAGTAGAAATTACTCCTAGTCTCTGGAGAAGATACTCAAGGGATTCACGTGGAAGTGGTTTTGTAAAGATGTATGTCACTTGTTCTTTTGTTCCCACATACTCAACTCTGATGTTTTTTCTGCAACCTATTTCCGTAGAACATGATACTTGATTGGAATGTGCTTCGTCTTGGAGTGCATCACTAGGTTCTTTGAGATACTGGTAGCTCTTGTATTATCACAATAGATTGGAATGGGCTCATTACACTCAACTTGTATATCTGTCAGATTTTGTTTCATCCAAAGAACCTATGTACAACATGGTGTTGCTGCAATATACTCTGCCTCGGTTGTAGATAAAGATATCGATGATTATTTCTTTCTTAGCCATGATACTAAACACTCACTCAAGTAGAATGTTGCTCCATTGGTGCTTTGTCATTCATCAATACAATCTACCCAATATTCATCTGTGTAGGCAATAAGTGATAGATCCTTTCCTTTTGGATACCATAATCCAAACTCTTTTGCTCCTTTGAGATATCTGAAAATCCTCTTCACTGCTAATACATGTGATTCATTTGGTGCTACTTGAAATCGTTCCACCTGTCCAACTGCATGCATTACATATGGTCTAGATGTTGTCACATATAGTAGGCTACCAATCATTGATTTGTATTGGCTCTGATCTGTAGACTTTGAATCATCATCTTTTCTCAACTTGCAACTGGCTTGCATGGGAGTGATAACTGGTTTGCAATCTTCCATTCCGAACCTCTTTAGCATTTCTCTGATATACTTGGTTTGAGAAATAAAAATTCCTTGGTTTCTTTGACGTATCTAAAGTCCTAGAAAGAAGGATAGTTCTCCAAGTAATGACATTTCAAATTCATTTTGCATATCCTTTGCAAATTTTTGGCCTAATCTGCCATCATCACTACCAAAAATAATATCATCAACATAAACTTCAATTAATAAAATACTATCTTGACTTACCTTGATGTAGAGGTTGTTGTCTGCACTTCCTTTTCTGAACCCTGCCTGCTGTAAATAGTTATCCAGTCTAGAGTACCATGCTCTAAAAGCCTGTTTTAGACCATACAAGGAATTCTTTAATTTACACACATAATTTGCGTTCTCTGACAACTGAAATCATTTTGGTTGTTCAATGTAGACTTCTTCTTCAAGTTCTCCATTCAGAAAAGTTGATTTTACATCCATCTGATACACTTTAATATTTTTGGAGCATGCATAATCTAAAAGCAATCAGATTACTTCCATTGTGGAAACTGGGGCAAATATCTCTTCAAAGTCGATTCATTCAACTTGTGCATATCCTTTACATACCAATCTGGCTTTGTTCCTTATAACCTGTCCATATTCATTCAATTTATTCATGTATACACATTCTTATCCTTTGGTCTTAGAACCAATTCCCAAGTGTCATTTTTCTCTATTTGAACCAATTCTTCATCCATGGCCTTATTCCAAAATTCATCCTTCCTTGCCTCTTCAAAACAGATTGGTTCAATCATAGATGAGAGTGTTAAGTGTGTTTGTTATGGTGAATGAATTCTTCTTCTAGTCTCAACTCTTGCATCTTTGTTTTCGATAATCTGATATGAAGGATGATTCTTCTGTACTCGTCTACTAGGTGTTTTTGGAGGCACTTGTTGAACTTTCTCTTCTGCTTTTGTTGGGTCCTCTTCATATTCCCCTTGTACTTCTTTTTCATCTTTTGTTTCTTCTTCGTAAAGTTGTTTCATTGATTCATTTTCTTCTTCCTTTAATTCTTGTCTACATGTTTCATCTATTGTTACGTTTATGCTTTCCACGACTTTGTTCAATCTCAGTTTGTAACACTTGTATTCTTTCCTTGTACTTGATTAACCAACAAGTACTCCTTTGTCCACACGAGAGTCAAAATTTCCCATTCTGCCATCTTCTCTTTTGATGTAGCATTTGCTTCCAAAAAATATGAAGTGCTTCACATTTGTTGGTCTTCCTTTCCATAGCTCATAGGGAGTTTTGTCATTGTTTTTTAAGATCATTACTTTGTTTTTAATGTGAACTGATGTATGCACTACATGTATCCAAAAAATGTTTGTCAATTTGGAATCCATTAGCATTGTTTGAGCCATTTCTTGTGTAATTATCATCCATTATGATAATGTTCCTTTGTCTCTGAACCACTCTCTGAACCAATATATGAATCCATGCTCTCGCCCACTGTCATATCTATCCAAACTTGCTAAGTTTTCTTATGAATCCATCTTTGTCCATATTGTCCAAGACTCTACTTGCGAAAATGTCCATAATGTTGACTCATTTATCACTATACTATCATGAATTATTGATTAATCTATCAAAC
Organism: Picea engelmannii; assembly: GCA_009831015.1. Taxonomy (NCBI): domain Eukaryota; kingdom Viridiplantae; phylum Streptophyta; class Pinopsida; order Pinales; family Pinaceae; genus Picea; species Picea engelmannii. The sequence goes on along the minus strand of ML782912.1, from coordinate 80,757 downwards.
TATACTTCTGCTAACTAACTGCTCTGAATCTGTCTTCTCAAACTTTGCAAGTTGCTCGAAGGATGGTTCTTTGGTTTGTCACAGCTATCGCATAAACTCCCCATGTCTAATATTCATATTACTTGGGAGTCTCTAAGTCGAATGGCTCAGAACAATTCCTTCTCTGATGTGTATTCATCATCATCTTCATTGGTAGATTCATCATCATCTTCATTGGTAGATTCACTATCTCTCTGAGCTCTGAATTATTTCTTTCTTTCTGTGGATTCATATTTCACTACAATTCCAAAAAGTACAATCTCTTGAACATGTTCCTTATTTACTTGTCCTTCCTTTCTTTCAGTTATTTTCCAAACCTTTTTGTATTTGACATCTTTATTTTTCTCTGTAGAATTTTCTTCATCTCGTTTTATTGCCAATCTTGCGATCTCTGGTACCTGGTCTTTGTTCACCTGTTCTTCCTTTTTTCTTATACATACTTTCTTATATCTGATGTCAATGTTCTCTTTCATGGAAGTATCGATCATGATTCTACAATCACTGACGATCTGTCCATAGTTATGAAATTTGTAACACTCAATGTTATGTGTGGCCACATAGGCACTTCTTGCTTGAACATTTCTTTTATAATCCCTGCAATCTGCAACCTTATGTCCAAAGTTAGTACAATAAAAACAATGACCATAAAATAAATTTGCATAACTGGGAGTGAATGATCTTTTTTGTGTTGTAGTCCTTCTGAATTTTTTCCTTGACTGATCATGATCATGATTGCAGCTTCTTTGTGGCTTGAACACATATGGTCTTCTTGAAGATGTATCTTCAATAGTTTTATTAGATTCTGGTTGACCATGATTTCTTCCTTTGAGTACTTCTGCATAACTCTTTCTATTTTCTTCATTCTTTTTTTCTATCAAACTAGAGTGCTTCTCTTCATTCTCTATAACTGATGTGGTTGTTTTTTGTCTCTTCAACGTTATTTTTTATATTGACGATTTTACTTCTCAATGTGACAACTTCTTCTTCAAGTTTCTCAACCTCTTCTTCTTTCTTTAATATCTGAGACTTCATGACTTCTTCTATTCTCTTCGCTTCTTCAAGTTGGATTTTTAATGTGATTATTTCTTCTTCAAGTACTTTCTCTTCTTGACCAAACTCTGACTCAAGATGGTTTAGATCGTTAGTTCTTTCCTTAATATGATCTATCAATATATTCTCTCTCATTTCTACTTATTCCTTTTGTTCTTCTATGTTGTCTTCCAAACACTTCTTTTGATATTCAAGATTTTCTTCGATCTTTCTGGCTACTTCTAGCTGAGTTCTTAAGTTCTCTATGACCTATTGGGATTCTTCAAAAATGTGAACACTTTCCTTTTGTTTCATCAATTATTTCTTGAGTGACTTGTTTTCTTCTCTTAGTTCATCTAAAACACTAATCAATTCTGCCTCATAATTGTCTTCTTTTTCAATTTGTTTTTTGTCTCGTTTCCTTCATGGCATTTTATTTCAATATGTCCACGTTTTTCACAATTAAAGAAAAACAACATACCTATGGTGATTATGTACTCTTCATCTTCTCAATATGTTTGACATGGTGAACATAATTCTTCTTGATTTGTATCTGCATCTTCTTTGACATTTTATGAATCTACGATGGGTGAAGAATATATGTCATGTAACGTATCCCAAAGTTCTTTTGTTGATGAACATTTACTAACATTTTCTCTTACCGAATTAGGTAATCCTTCCCACATGAAATCCATTGTGATTTTTTTATTCTTCTTCAATTCCTTCTTGGCTGCAATCTTTGCCCTTTTTGAACTATCATATCCTGTAACAACTGATAGCCAAATATAATGTCCTTGTGCCTATAAAAATACTTTTGTCCTTATGCTCCACATCTCATACTTAAAACCATTATGACCATTAAACATTGGCACTCCATTCTCAGAATAATCCATGATTTCCTTCCAGTGGTTAAACTGTTTCCTGAAGGAACTGGCTCTGATACCAATTGTTGGATTACTGAGAGGGGGTTGAATCAATAATAGAGAAATCTAATCCTTTTTAACCATATAATTCAAGTGTTATATCAATGTAGCATTATCATCCAATATTTTTAGAGTAAATAAACAATGAACAAATGAACAATCATACACATACACATACACAGTACACCAGTGTTTTTACGTGGAAACCCAAAGCGGGAGAAAACCACAGAATGTTTTTTCTTATATGTCTTGAATAATTAAATTCATTGGAAGCACCAACTTCCTTTGTTTTCCAACTGCAACTGGAAGGAGTCTCCAACCCCCTAGTTTCTCCGGCTACAACCTGAGGGAATCTCTAACTCCCCAATTCTCTGGCTACAACCAAAAGAAGGATACAATCCCCTATGATCTCTGGATACAATCGGAAGGTGGCTACAACCACCTTTCCTTTCCCCGTCCAACTACCCTGATGTATAACTAGAATTATGGAACCATTGTCACACCATCACTGTGAGATATACTATTGTAAACCTGTACCAATCAACCTACACCAAACAACCTGTACCAATAACCTGAATCATGCATCAACCTATACCTCAACCTATTATCAACCTATAACATAAATAAGTGCATCAACCATGTACCAACCTATAGCTCAACCTGTACCATGAACAAGTGCATCAACCATGCACCAAACATGTACAAATAACATGTCACAACAACCTATCCAAACAACCTTATAAAGCATCATCAAAAGAATTTATCCTTCCTTGAATTTCGGCCTTCTTTACTTCACCTTCTCTCTGAAATTCAGCTTAGATATCCTTTGGTTACCTCAGTCACCTGTAGATATTAAATATGCTCAAGTGTGATATGAAATGAGATATCCTTGCCTCTTATTTATACTTTCATGTAGCTTCCTCAAGGGGATACCTTTTAACCATCTTAACCCACTTTCCTTATTTTAGGGTTAACCAACTTCTAACCACTTGTCCAATTAGTAATTTATCCATTAACTTTGTTATTTAAATAATTTATTTTGTATCCACTTTGACTTATAGTACACTCATCACTTCACTTTACCTTAAGGGGTTACCTTCTAACCATCTTAAAGCACTTTCCTTATTTTAGGTCTAACCCACTTCTAACCTCTTGTCAATTTAGTAATTTCTCCTTTAATTTTATTATTTAAATAATTTCTTTTGTATTCACTTTGAATTATAGTACACTCATCACTTCACTTTATTATTTACCTTCTAAAAATATCTTAAACCACTTTGACTACTTTGACCTTTTGGGGCTTCTAGATGACTCATGAGGGTTCTCCAACTTCACGTGGTCATAACTCTCTCACCGTGAGGAGTTATGTGGTGTTCCACATTCCACTGGAAATGGCATGACATGTAATATCCATATAGTATAGTATTACCTGAAAATATATCAAAACTCATACTGTTATCCATCAAACAAACTTGGGTCCATTACCCAAATTTGGGTTCTCCAACTTCACATGGCCATAACTCTCTAACCGTGAGGAGTTATGTGACGTTCCACATACCACCGTAAATGGAATGACATGTACTATCCATATAGAATTGTCTTACCTTCAAATGAATTAAAACGCATACCATTATACATGAAACAACCTTGGGTCCATTACCCAAACCTTTGTGCTACTAGAATTCGCTACCGGACTTTCTCCAAGGGTTGACATCAATACACAATATCACTCTCCAATGGTTGACATCAATGAAAACCAACAATCCATACCAACTATCCATCAACCTAACCCAACTGTCTGACAATTTTTACATCTAAGGATTTTCAGATGAAATATTTTCTGTTATTATACATTAATTCATATCATTTGATTGGTGGATTCAATGTGTCTTTTTGCATCTTTCCTTGTATATAAGCACTTTTTTTGTGAACATGGTGTGTTTGTGTAATTTTACATTGAACTTGAGTTTATAGTTATGTGGCTTAGCTCTCATTAACCATTTGAAATCTAATCCTAGATTTCTTGTTGACTTGGTTTTCTTGTCAATAAATGATTGTTGTTTTTTGTGGTGCCCTCTTTCAAATACACTTTTATTCATGTCTAGTAAAATCATGCAATGTAGTTTATTTTGAATGATGACATTTATTTCTTTCTTCTACGATGCCTTTAGATTCTATATGGAATCAACCATTGCAAAAAGGAAATAAACATTAATTGTTCACATGTTCTCACATAATTCATCCCATTGTACAAGTATTCTCAGTGCATTTACAACTTTGTGAAGGAAAATGTTTCTTCATCTATTTATTGTTGTGCCTCATAATATAAATTGCACATACTCAACCACTCATTGAGTCAGAGAGAACATTCATTTGACCATCATAGTGCAACATTTTCACCTTAGTATATGCTTCGAGATAGGATCCAAAATCCAATAAGGAAAAGTACTACTTGAATTTTGATCGGAATGGTTCAATAGACTTCTATGAGAGATACTACTTTGCAATGTTGTGATGACATTTTTCCATCTCTGCACCATCTATGTGATATGAGTCATTTTTTCATCTAATTTTCCTATTTTCCCATTGAGATTGATAATTCCTTCTTTGAGTTCTTCAATTCCACTTTTCAAATTGTTTTCCATATCCTTTTTTTTGGAGAAAATCTTTATCATAAACAATGTAAAAACTTCATCTAATTATGTGTAAAATTCTCTGTGAATTTGATTTGGATGGAGAGTGTATTGAGGATTAGAAAAATCATGTGATCTAAGTGTAGTTATAGATGGTTTAATGTAGAGCTCATCAAAACCAACTATGACACCTCCTAAGTCTGGAATGTGCATAATGTACATGAAACTTTCAATGACATACATGTGCACACCGTAGAAACCTCATGCACATAATCGTCAATGTTCCCTGCATGTGCCCTTTGCTAAGAATGTTGAAAGTGACATGAATTTGAACACACCTAGAACTAGTATGGAAGACTAATTGTTTTTGTAATCAAGTGTCAACACTCCAGTATAAACATTTGTATATACATATTGTTTCTCTCTTATATCTTTTTAGTCATCTAACACACATGATTTCACCTCACACTTCTTATCATAACTTTGAAACATAGGCTTTCTCAACCTCACATTCCTTGTTGGTTGTACCACCATATGTAATTTCCTTATTTGATGATAATGGAAATGGATTATGCTATAAATTTGTTTCCAATATGAATGTGTATGCCATATGTTAGCTTACTTGGTTTTTTGCATATTCATTGTTGTTTAATAACTTTTAACTCTCCTAGGTTTGTGGTTATCCTCTACACCACACACATTGGGTATATTAGGTGTGGATCACCGAAAATTCTTAATTGATCATACACAATGTTATGAATGTGGCATCGTTGATTAACTTATCAACTTATACAATCACATATATATGTAGTTGGCATGATAGATTGGACAACAATCTAACTCCATGTTTGTATTAATAGTGTAATCTACAACAAAAAATATGAATACCATGAAGCTTCAACAAATAAGTAATCCAAGTGATCCCAATTACAATGTCATAAGAAATATTTAATTTCTAGCTAAGGGAATACAAAGTATTTCATTTCTCGTTTATTTATATTCCATACTTTACATTATTTTACACAAATTTAGAGAAAAGTATGAGACAAAGTTGTAGAAGACAAAATGTCATGATTGTTTGTATTTCATGCACCAATCCATTGAGTTTTCCAGGCACCAACATGCTTTGAACTAATCTAGTTCTGAATGTCTATGAGGTAGCACAAAAAAACATTAGCACGACCAAATTTCCTCACATGCAAATATGTTGCAATGCTAGACTACATGACCAAAATATTATCACATCTACAACACATAATTTTCTATCCCTTCAATCATTAGCATGGATTGATCATTGTAATGTGTATTCTACATGACTTATCCTTCTACATTATTCCACACCTTGGGTACAATTATCAATATGTATTCCCATACTTAGACAAATTCTGGTTGAACTTCCTTAACACGACTCCAAATTTCATGGACTTGTAAATCTCTAAACTCCTTCAAGTCAAACATGCCACTCTTGTGTCCAAGTGGAAGCCTACTTATTTATTATGTTTTCAAAATAAATAAAAATAATGAATGGTTGTGAGAAGATCATGTGTCCAAAAATTTATTTCATTGAAGGTTGGATTAGGATTGAGTAATATTGTTCTAAAAGAGAAAAATGTATACACCCAAGTTTGCACTCTTTTTTTGTAATTTGTACATCTAGATTTTCACATTTTAGGTAGAAACTTCATGGATTTGTAATGTCTTATTAGTATCGAAATAATGAAAATAGTTTGTGATCGATGCTTGGGTAAGGCTTCAGTGGAAAATTCCACTATTTCCACTAATAAAACACATTTTACTTGCATTCTAGGTGGTTGAAGAATTGGATAGGCCTTGCATTATATAGAGATTGTAGGATTTCTTCAAATTCTTGCCTAGGCACAAGTTCTAGCATGGACTTAATAAATATAAAGGATCTATAATTTTATTTCCTATTATTCATCAATTTTTACTTGCTTTCTAGATGGTTGAAGAATTGAATAGTCCTTTGCATGACATAGATATTATAGATTTTCTTCAAATTCTTCCCCTTACACAATATTTAGCACCGACTTGATAAAGATAAAGGTTCTACAATTGTATGTCCTATTATTTCTAAATTTTAAGGTTATGTATGACTAGATATAGTCCTAAGGTTTAAGATATGACTTGTAAATTAGTGGAATTAAGTTGGTATTTTGTGTCCTTAAGTTGAGTTTATGTGAAATAATACCGAGACAACCTATCCCCTTAACAAAAGTGATGGGTGATGAGCCTTGTAATTTCCCTATTTTTCTCATCATTTTTTCCTCTTTTAGTTCCTAAATTTGATCCTTTCACCTTTCACCTTATGACTTTTTAATTAAAACCATGCATATTATGACCCTTAGGATGTTACACATTTATGCTGCAAATTTCATGTTTGAATGAATGGTTTTGCTAGAGATGAGGGTAGAGTGCATGAATTTATATGTTGGAGCAATGATTAGAAATGATGTTGTAGGTTACAGATTGGTTCCATTCCTTGATATGGATGAATATTTTTTACAATTAGGAGAGTTACAATCAACTTTGTCATCTAAAAACGTGATATGAGTTTCTGATCCGGATTTTATGAGCAGAAAGAAATGACTACAGATTATTAACAGGTGCTTAACACAAATAACAGAGATATAGTAAAACTAGTTTTCTATTCAATAAGGAAATAAGCTGAAACTGTAAAATGCAGCGGAAATAAGCTTGTTGGAATAGTGGTGGCTTATCTCTAAGAAGAGATGTGATGGTTGCGCTCATTCACAAGAAGATGATTACAATGAGGCTCTAAAGGCCTTTTTATAATAAACAGGAATGAAAAAAACCCTAGACATCCAAAAACCTAACCCTAGGAGATGAAGCACCAAAAGTCATGTGGGCCCCGTTTGGGTAAGTTAGTACATCAACTTCCTAAGCCGTGACTTTTGCATACGATCTCTGTGTTAGGCGTATGATAACCCGTTGGAAAGGTATCATCAAGGAGATTCATTTTGGGGGCTCAATCATGACTTTAGTTATCATTGAGAAGCTCGATCCCGAAAAACCTTCATTTAGGCCCTCAAAATGGCCTCAAAAGTTAAAACTGCTAAAAATAGTAAATTGCCAAAATTGTCAGAAAACTGTTTTGAGCTAGTTGGAAGAGGTGGGTGGCCATCGATATCCACTTGGATCAGTTTCTCATCAACAAGCTGATATGTTTTGTTTACAAGTTCAACTGATGGACTTGTGAAAGTTTCTATCAAGTTCCACAAAAATGTTGATAAACCCTTCTCTTCTACATGTTGATGAGTTGGAATGATGCTTTGGAGGAAATGTTTTTTTGTATGCACATGTTTCAAAAGAAGGTTAAATATTTGTATATGTAACTCTCCTAGAATTATAGTAGTGCACATCTATAGGGGTAATTCCAACTAATTTGGGATAGTTGAAACACTATGTATATTATAGAATTGTTACCTTGATTTGAGGAATGAATTACTCATTTTCTCAACATGATTGTAAAGAAAATAATTTAAGGAGATAAAGGGGAAAATCAATTAGATGTTAGTTATCCTTCCTAGAATCGGGTAACTACCCAAAAACCTTTTGACAGATGGTTTAAATCAACATTTTTGAGAACAATCTTGGATCCTCAAGGTTAATATCCAAATCCATTGCTGACACTACAAGATTAGAACTTAATATCCAATTGTCTTTCTTCATTTCATGTTTTTTTACTACCTCAATAAGTATGTATGAAGAGGCAGAGGGATAAGTTTGGGATATTTATTTTACATTCCTTCTACCATAGAACAAACAGAGACTAGATTACAAGGGATTGGAAATTTTGTTTTGGACCAAATTACTATTGAAGTCCTTGCTAAGATAATAACCTAGGTGGAAACAACGTTACAGGTCTAATTGGTCAATAGGAAAAAAAAAGTTACGGGCCATTAATCTCATTATTATTTTTTTAATATATATAGGTTCATCGGATATCTGAAAAACCATCTGACAGACATATCCATTGGAGGTATGGCACCTCCGTCAAATATGATATTTGGATGTCAGATATCTGACGTGCCTTCTTGTTGGATTTCTGAGGCATTTTTTGACAAACATATATGTCGTAGGTATGGCACCTTCGTCGAATATGTTTTTTGGTTGTTGAATATATGACGTACCTTCTTATTGAATATTCGACGGACCGTCTGAAAAACATATCTGTCAGAGGTATGGCACCTCCATTGGATATTCTGTTTGGATGTCAGATATGCGACATACATGTTCATCGGATATCTGACGCATAGTCCGAAAAACATATGCTAGATATCTTGTTTCTCTGTTGGATATTCGACGTGTAGTTACGTCAAACTTTCGATGCATATGTGTCAAAAATAATGATTGATTTTGACCAGGTTTTGGTCCTTAGGGAAGTCGGTATATTGAAGACATGGTGTCAAATATCCGATGGTAATATGTTCAATGGATTATCCGACCAATATACACCGATGAAACTGGTAACCATGTTTCGTCAGAGTGCTGACAAAATTTCGTTGACCAACCAGCGTACCATTGTCATATTTCAGTTCACAAGAATCCCCTTAGGAAGGGGTCTCTTGGGCGGTATCCTCAAGAAATTTGGCCATGAATTTATAATGCATAGGTTCATCCCTTGCATGATTTTCATGTCCATAAAAGTCTCATGCACCGACTCTAGCAAACTAGTGGTATAAAAACCCATGCCTTCTAGGAGGTGGCTCCACGCTTCAAGAGAAAGACCAAGGGTCCTTCTTGACCAACGGAGTGATTGGTCGAACACCTTGAATCAACGATACAAAAGAGGTGATGTTGACACAACCTAAGGGGAACTATAAAAATAAATATTCCACTAAAAATACCTAAGAGAAACATCGCAAGAAAAAAACTTTTGCAAATCTCCAGCCTAGGTGGATAAGAACCTGAGTCCAAAGAAATGAAAAAGTGGAAAGGGACCTTCCATATGAAGGGATGGGTTGATTAAGTCTCATGGGACAACAAATGAAGGAGTGAGAAGAAATTATCCAGACCTCCACTAAATAGCCTTATCTGGTGCAATAATCCATGCTTTGTGGGGCACACTCCAATAGTATTGAAAAGTGTAATACGAAATATTCCCCTGGTACCATGGGAAACCCCTGTAATCACCTCTAATATCCCTAGGAAAAGAAACTAAGGTCACCAACTCCCAGTCAACATCTGCGGGACACAATCGATAGACAGGACTAGACGTATGGGCAGGGTAACTAAGCATGAATCTCTTCCAGAGGACTTTCTACAAAATGGTTGATGTCACTTCAAAAAATATCAAACTAGGTACAAAGCTTCGAGAGAATTTTCTCCAAGAGGGCCAATGTCACTTAAGTAAAACTTCAACCAGGTTCAAAATTCACATAGGACCAATGCCAAATGAATCTGTGTCACTTCAGGAAAAACCCCCAAATGCATTCAATCCACTATGCTCAGTTAAGCCTCATAGGGGTTATCTCCTCAACTCTCCTTTGTGCGGCCTCATGTTTGACTCATGTGTGAGAGGATCTTCCCGGCTATACTTATGAAAACTTGGGTTTTTCACTCCCTAGCTCAAAGTCATAGTTTTTTTTTGGCCTTGGATAAATTAACTCTCCAACCTAAACCAAGGTCCTATCCTAAAATTGATTGTTTACCCTAATAAAATAAAAATATCTAATTGATTTTATTTAGCGTTCATTTTATAGGATGTTATTTATGGAACAAGGGTGTGGAGTGAAAATGATCGTTTTTTAGACTCTTGCAAAAATGAAACTTATAAGAACATTTGTGAAGAAAACTTGCATTAATCCTTCAATGAAAAAGAGTTTCAAAAAAGGAAAAATGCATGAGCAATATTTCAAACCTTGAAATGCAAATTTTTCCTTTCCTGATGCAAAATGCACATTGCAACTTTCAAGAGAAACAAAAGAAGCAAACAAAAGGATTTTCTTTCTTATTTTTCTTTTGAAATTATTTCAAGATGAGAATAAAACAAAATCTTATTGGTAATACCTTTTTATTTTTCAAATAACAATGCTAAAAAATGCGGTCCCCAAGGTGTAGGACAGTCAGTGACAGAGTGTGTTTTTAAGGCACTCCTTGATGTAAGTCACATGTTTGAAACCTGCGGGGACAAAAAATCCAGCCATGTTAAGGGTTGGTGTGGCTCAGGCCGAGTGTGATCCCCGGGTGATTTTGACGGCTTAGACGCCCCTGAGTCATGGTTTCTCAGCCACATGCTAGTCCCACAGGTCATGGACAAACTAGAAAACAAAAAAAAAAACAATGTTAAACAATACAAAGAAAGAAAGAGGCCTAACTAGCAAAAAACTAGGTTTTTTTTTTCTTGTTTTCTTCTTCTTTCTACCAAAGCAAAACTAACAAAAGATGCTAAAAGAAAGAAATATTTTTTGTTATATGTTTGAAAAATTCAAGAAAAACACAAAAGAAAAATCTCAAACTCAACTACAAACACAAGTTTAAAAAATGACCATAATAGTGACCAGAAAACTGAGATCTTGAGAACGGGACTAATATTATAGTCATGCAATCCAAGGGATAAAAGTGAGACAAAGATGGATAAAAAAACATACACTCAAATTTAATGCCTTACCAACCTCCTATAGACCAAAAAATGTTTCAAGACAAAAATCCCAAAAAACGAGCCCCAAACTAACTAAAACAAGGCTTCAAAAAGACTAAAAAACAAGCAAAAAAGTCACTTTTTGGAGGTATACACAGTTTTCGCACTAGAAAATAGTGTATATAAGCTTATGTAAGTTCCCTATATCACTGTAGGAGGTGCGTATGAAGTTTATATACGTTTTTTCCTTCTACAAAGCATGCATATACATGATTTGGCCTTCTTCAAAGCATGTATATGACCCAAGACTTACGTGCTTTTTATCACTTATGTATGCACTTGACTCCTATATAATGGGTAGAGTACGTACATGATTCTTGTCAAAGAAAAGTGCGTATACAATTAGAAAAATTTGGAAAAATATAGTCTAAGCCCCAAAACCAAAAATGCATTAGAGAGACCAAAATAAAGCCAAAGGAATGGAAAGCAAAGAGAAAGAAATTTTTAGCATGATTTCCAAGTTTTGAGAGACTTAACACATCAATCAAAGACAAAATCAAACAAAGAAAGCTTAGAACATACTAAACATGCAACTTACATCTTCCCAAAACTAAGATAAAGTCCCAAAAACCAAGTTCTCAACTAGATACGTGACTGTGTACACAATGAATAACATACCTACACAATTCAAACTAAGGAAAATTGTGTATATACATGATTCAAGTAGAGACAAAGCATGTATGGCTTAGCAATACTCAAGGAAAGAGACTTCAACCCCAAAGGGAAGCTTCTAGAAACTTAGGAAAAGTTTGTGAGATGGAAAATGATTTGAAAGAAAGCCCAGAAAACAATAAAATTACATAAATCAAGACAACACAAGAACCCTAAGACCGACCCAAACTAGGAGAAATGATTCTCCAGTATGGTCACCAATTCTATTATGGTATTTTTACCCTATGACCTTGGGTCTGTGTCACAACAGAGCCTAACCATATTTAAAATACAAACCCTACCCTCACACATACAAACTTGCAATAAAATAACTAATTGGAAGAGAGAATAAAAGACTTCACACCTTGTATCCAACGTTCGATGTAGTTCCTTGCTCTCGTCCTTTGATTTGTTCATGATCTCTACTTGTACCAAACTGCAAAAGGAGATCAAGCCTATACTGCAACAAGGTAGTTATGAAATCAAGTTATACATGTAATGTACAAATTCAAATATATAACGCAAGATAACATATATAAATAGATTAAACAAAATTACACGTATATGGAAGGAAAAAGAATTATTTTATTGAAAACAATATAAGTAGGTACTTACAACCTGACTCTAACTGTCGGAACCGCCTCGAAGCCAACCGCCCAGGTTCCTCCACTGGACCCTTCAAGCATCAACTCAACAAGGTGGCTCTTCCTCAAATGACTCAGAAGGGATAGGAACACACCCTACAATCATATATGAGATAGGAAGGAATGCCGCAAAACAAGTTTCCAGATCAGGGGGATGCTACTTAGAGGCTCAGGGAAATAGGGAAGCTTGCAAATTCATTGGCATAATCTTGCACCAAGGTTGTCTCCCCTCATCCATACCCCCATATGTACTTATGTGTCATCCTCAATAGGTTGAGGTGGTTGTATTCCATTTTGTATGGACCAAGGGAAGTTTGGGAACGAGCCCAACCGAAAACCCCACCCAAAAATTTGGAATATTTTTATTTTTTCACAAATTTGAGGGTATACATGGTTTGTACACTGGAAAATAGTGTATATACGCAATTTGCACATGCGTGAATCGTGTATGGAAACAAAAGTGTTTTTTTTAGATGATTTTGATGAAGGAGAATGGGATTTGATTTTGCAAATTGGGGGATGGACTAGGTCATCTCACAAATGCAAATCGATGTGGCAGTTTGTGGTATAACACCATGATAAATGGTTAATGGCTAGTGATGTTAATTGAGTTATGGAATTTTATGTTGATTGATTCATCATTAATTAACATATGTAAATATGGTTTAACGGGTTAAGAGGTTAGTCAACATATGTCAATATGGGCTAGTGTATTAGACGATTAGTAGATTAAGGTATTAAGGGTTAGTGGTTCAATATGGTCAACCATGGTCAATAGTTGTGAGGGATTATAGTGTATTTTGAAAATAGTTTGTTAGGCTTCATAGTGTGTGAAGGGTTGAGTGTGTCAAAGGGAAACAATAGTCAAAGAGTATAGTGTCATAGTGGTTTGGGGGTGATTTTATCAAAGATCATAATGCTTAGGAGGTATAATGTGATAATGGTTAGTGGTCTAGTTATTTTAAGGGGTATGTTAAGGGGTTTGTGTGTTTGGAGTCATAGTGCGTCAATGGTGATTTTGTTAACAACCATATGGGTTAGGGAGTATAGTGGGTAGAAGGTCAGAGTGCTTATAGGGTGATTACATCAACAATCATAAAGTTAAAAGGATAACTATGATTGCAATCATAATGATTATATTATAGATAATATTGAACAGTGCATGTGGGGTGAACATATTCTTAGGGGATTTGAGCCTTTGTAGAGTAAAAGAAAATGTCATTGCTTCATCAACCAAACTTCATTAACATTTTATCATTAATTTTAATACCACTACTTCTTATTTCACTATATATTACATATTATTATCAATATTTATTATTTTCATATAATTTTATTTTAAGTTTATTTGATACTCAATAATATTTTTAAAAGAGAATATATTTTTTTCATTTATAAAAATGTGTCTTTAATAATTTTGATAAACATTTCTTCCAACATTATTACATACATAATGATGAATGTTTTTATAAACCATTAAAAAAATGTTTTATACGAAACCTATGAAATCCAAAGCTCGTACTATTGTTTAAAAAAAAACATTGAAAAAATAATTTGTTTAAAAAAAATATACTATAAACTTAGTTTACCCAAAAATCTTGTAATGTGGTACAATTCATCAATTTTATAAAATAATTCAATTGAGATGAACATGTGTCATGGATAATAGCGAGCAACATGATTGCGTATACACGTGGTCCCTAATAATAACATTTGAAATGATAATATCATGATATCCCATGAATGTTTATTGATAAAAAAATTTGACTATGGCAATCATTATCCCTACAATAAAGGAGTCACTTTTTCTCCTATTTTTATTTTTTATTTTTAAGAGTTTTGTTTATATTTTTAAGATTTGTGTTTACTTAACGAATAATTAATTGCCGACTTTTATTAAGTCTATTTAGCTGTAGTACACTCAATAAACCATTTTTGTTTTTATGCAAACACATGAAATCATTAATTTCCATTTTAATATATCAGATATATCGATATTTTTAACTAATATTTTTTAAGGAATACTTATTATTTTTTGGTTGGCGATGATACACCAATTTGTATTATTGTTTTAATTTCGAATAATTCATAGTATTTTAATGATAATATCTTTCACCAATAAACATCCCCACTAAAAAAATTCATTTCATATAATCACATTTTTTTAACTTTTGAAAAAAAAAAATTGAAATAATATTTAATATTTATTTTGTACTATAAATTAATAAGATTCACTTTAGGGTTTTCTTATTTATACGGCCTTGTGAAATTTATTGGAGAACCCATTACGTATTGTAATATATGTAATAATCATACGATTCACTTCAAGGTTTTCAAGGTGGAGAATCTATCTACACCTCTTTTTTTTTCAGCCGAAAAATAACACGAATTATATTAATATATAATTTTTCATCATTACAATATCTCATCAAAAATATCATGTAAATTCCCTCTCTACCTGTTATCAATAACAATGGACCAACCTTTCGGTGGTTTATTGTCAACAGTGAGGCTCATCCTATCCTTGCTATTCAAAAACAGATGTTCTTCCTATCAAAGTTACATTACAGCAGAAAAAACCAGTGAGCATGAGAAAAGCTTTAAAATATGTCAAAATGTAAATATGTTCTAGTATTTTTCCCATCCCACGACGCATATGTCAGTCTACCTCTTGTAGTCTCTATTGCTTGCTTCAAGCACTTGTCTGCCTCCATGTTTGCCTCCCTGAATATGTGCTGAAAATATATGCCTCTAAATGACGAAATCAACTCCTTAATCTTGCCTTTCCAACCTTCGATATTTATTGCTTGTAGATTTCCTTTTTTTGAGCCAATCTATAACTATCTTGGAATTGCCTATTAGTTGGATGTACTAGATGTCTAACTTCTTTGCTAAGAAAAGTGAAGCCCACACGCCCAATAGTTCAGCTTTAGTATTTGTTCCAGCTCCACCATTAAAATGCCACCTGTAATTGGTCAAATCACTGCAGAAAATGGTGCCACCTGCCCCACAGTTTGAACCTCTATCCACTAAAGCACCGTAAAAAAATGCCAATGAATAACCATTTATCCTGAAAATGGAGTTTACTCTTAAGCTTTTGGTTACCGTTTTTGTACCATTGGGGAAATTCTGGAGCATATTTAATGTCCTATGGGCTACTGACCAAGTAGAAGGCCCTTTAACTTCAAATAATAGGTTGTTACGCTCGATCCAAATATGCCAACACACCAGCGCTGGAAGTCTTTTTGTCATTGCCTTGTTACCAACCCATTCTTCCATGCACTGGTTTATGGAATTACCGGTCCAAATATATATTGAATTTTGAAGCTGAGCACACTTAGCCCAAACCGAAACAACAAATGGACAATGAATAAAAAGGGGAGTTATATCTTCGGCATTTTGGTTACATAGCAGGCAAATGCCCGGCCCAATCCACCCTTTGGCTTGAAGTTTGTCCCAGGTTGATAATCTACCCTCCATCGCCAGCTAGAAAAAGAGTGTAATCTTCAATGGAAGGCCCCATTTCCAAATGTTTTTCTTCCACCCCTGACAGATCGGAAGGTTCATAGTTGAAAGGATAGCATCATAAGCGTTCTTCACCGAGAGGGTACCTGAGCCATCTCCCCCGGACCACAAGAGTGAATCGTTTGTTCATGCCTGAAGAGAAACCCCTGCCATTTTCAACTCTATCATGTACTCATCCCAGTCAGCTGCAAGAGCCCCGTTAATCCCAGATCTGAGTTGCTCCTCCAATAATCCGTGTGCGCCCCAGGAGACCAAAGGATGGCAACTTGTGACAAGTTATAAATCTGAATGGAATTCAGGAAAAGGATAAGCTCTGAATTTAGGATGGATCGGCTGCCTATACCAAGGATTTTTTCCTTGCCAATGATGATTTGTCTGCCATCTCCAGGCTTCCAACTAAGCCATTGAAAGATAATGGGAAGAGATCGAATGAAGTTGGCCCACATTTGAGAAACAGATCGACAGTTGAAGGATGGACTTCAGAGCCAGCCAATAAGAGACTTGTTATGAAAGTATTTATCAAATCATACATGTTGCCAAATGCTTCTCTGTGTTAACAATCTCCAAAGTGTTTCCGAAATCAATGCTGAATTAAAAACATAAGGATTGAGAAGTCCCCAGCCCCC
Source organism: Picea engelmannii (assembly GCA_009831015.1). Classification (NCBI taxonomy): domain Eukaryota; kingdom Viridiplantae; phylum Streptophyta; class Pinopsida; order Pinales; family Pinaceae; genus Picea; species Picea engelmannii. Next base: position 64,005 of record ML782912.1, on the reverse strand, counting down.
ATTTCGTTTTGGTCTGGACAAGATCTCCCACCTGCAAAGATGAAAATGACATGAATTTGTTTTCCCATTCCACAAATAATGAAACATGAGCTTGCAAATCTTGTTAAGGTTGGTGTGAGGGATAGTCTCCAAGGACATCCAAAAAACTGATTGTCCTTCCAGCACGGATTTGATCAGGATGAATCTGCCCCCAAGAGAAAGCCACATGTTATACCAACCTAAAATTTTCTGAGAAACTTTTGTAATCAGCCAACTCCAATCAACAACTCTATGTGGACCTGTTTTAAAAAAAAACACAGGTACTTGAATCCATCTACACCTAGAGCCTTATAGTTAACCATCATTCATACGCATTCTATGAGTATTTAAATAATTTTATGTCATTTTAATGGTTTGATATATGTGTAAATGTTAAATAAATAATCATTATTTATTGTATATGAGTAAAATATGCATTTTTTTTTAATAAAAAAAAAATATGTTTATTAAAAAGAAAGGATTGCATTGAAGATGACAACAATAAACACTACGACCTTTTCTAAATATACATTCCAAGTATTTTGGCTAGTAGTTTGCTTTATAAATTGACCCAAAAAAATAACTATCTAAAAAACATAAACCAATCAAGGAGTTGCATTGTCCTGAGCTTCTTGCCCCTCAACAGAGTGGGGGGAGCCTATTTCTTCCACCTCCATGGGATCATGGAACTGACCCATTATTTCATCTTCCCTAAGGTCATGCTGTAATGAATTCATAAAGCCATGATTCTTTGAGGTGAGAGAGAGGGAGAGAGAGAGTCTAAATGCTAAGGAAGAACCAAAGAGTGGAGTTGTTGACATTCTCCTTCTAGTGAGTCAATTCTATGTTTTTGTAGAATGATCCAGGGGATCAAATTTTGCTCAAAATTCAAAGTGCTCGGAATCGCTTCAAATTGAACGGGAGCGTAGGCCTCGTCGTCACAAACCTAACGTAATTTGTTTGGGTTCAAACGGACGTCGGATGGGAGAGATATCACATTCTGTTCAAAACGACAAACAGGCAAAAAAAATGTGCATACTGTACAGTCTGTACGGATGCTGACGTGGCAGGTCCGTACGACACGTGACAGAGCCGTACGACACGTGGCAAGGCCGTACGACACATGGCAGGCAGTCGTGTGGACAATTGGCATATGACATGGCTTGTTTGCAGCAAATGGGATGGCGACACGTGGCCCAATCAATGGTCGCCACGTGTCACCTGGATAGTGGTTTAAAATTTATGTTGTTGGTCAGATTCGACCCCGCGACCTCCAGGCAGGGGTAAAGCCTTGGGAAGGGCCACCCAAATGGCGCGCCCAAATGTAGTTCTTAACATATATATGAGTTTTAAATTATTTGAATTTGAAATAATTTGAAATGGGGCACGGTCTGGGCCAGGGCTAAGCCCCGGCCCGCGGTTATATATATATGTCATATGACCATTGTTGTGTGCGCGCATTTAAACCCTGTGGTGATATATATAT
>ML782912.1:50858-62426 GCA_009831015.1 Picea engelmannii | reverse complement strand
ATGGTTTAAAACTTAACCCCTGTTTGTATATGTGCGTGGTCATGTGGTGGCCCATGTGCCCACGGGCCTTGGCGGTTAAGGGCTAGCGTGTAACCATCCTACAGTTCACACCATTTGTGCGGTTGCACCCGGTGCTAGGTTTTAACACATATATGCGCCTGGAGACTAGGTTGAGGAGGAGGATGTGAATTTTGGCGATCTAGAGACAACAAGTTTGAAGGGGAACTTCCAGGAAGCCTATCTTCTTCAATTTTTGGCCAAACGAGGTGTTGAAAAATCCCAGCTAGGGGTTTTTGGACGTTCTAAAGCCATTGGAGCCATCTATTTGGCATTTTGAGCATTGTAAAGCACATATTTTAGCACTTTGAGCAAATAATACAAAAGATCCATTGGAAGCTGGACTAGGAGATGTAGCCCAAGAGAGGGGTGAACTCCTTTATCATTTGCTATGTTATGTGTTTTCAGTTCACTGTTATTTGTTGTTGTTTATATGCATCTTAAATGTGTAAATTCTATTAAAGTTGTGCTTGCAAAATTGATCCATTTGCATTTGAACACATGAATTAAAACTTGCAAATATTTTCAAGAATACAAGTCTTCTTCATTTTTAGATCATAGAAGGAGAATGTTCATGATGTTGGCATCTTTTGTTACGCTAGCTTTCTCTAGATCTGAAATGTTTGTAGGATTTGGAGGAAAACATCGTTGTTATCATGGGTAATTTCTCCATGCCTGCGAAGAATTTCTTGAGCTTCCTTCCACTCTGGATTGTCCATCTCTACCTTGAAGGACCCTTGCACAAAGATGCTTAAAGGGAAACATGACCAAAAAATCCCTAGACAATTAATACCAATTCCAATCTTATTGAAAACGAATAAGAACAAAGGACTACTATTTTGGTAAATCAAGACAGAGTCATATACATCAATCGAAGCAACAACAAGAAAAAGAAACCAGAGAACTAGGGGTTTCCTGGTCTCTGTAATAGAAAGTATCGACATCGATGATGCATCTCCTCCCAAATGCACCACCCACAAACACATGCAGTCTCCTATGGTTGTGTTGGGATTTCACCTCATACCACCTTGCCACCTTAAGTCCTTAACAACCTCCCTTCCAAATACACCATATCGAAACAACAAATTCCAAGATAACTCATTCATCGTCGGGGGTCCGTCATAACAGAGATTCCCCATTTTCAACACAATCCCACATTTCAACAACGGCTCACACATACAACATTGAGTAACCTCACCCCCCTCCATACAATTCATATGTGTGATTGGCAGTAGCCACATGTCATCCTTCCTTTGATGTGTCCTTCTTTAATCTTGTATTGAATGTGAAGTGGAATGATACGATGCTCGTATTTCATTAAGGTATGAGGGTAAAACCACATACCCCATTTTTTATCAATGTACCTAGGCTAATTGAGGAGGCTAGGAGGCCACCTTGTTGCAATGATCAACATTTCCATTGAGTTCATGCTTTATATGGAAGAAAGATATATGATCAAAACTGGAAATTGATTCTTTAATTCTCGATATGAGGGAACTCAAGGCATTGCCCCTTGGCACTGCATGAGTAACCATGGCTCTAATAACCAACATCGAATCCCACATAATTTTTAAGTGTTTGACACCTACTTCCTGTTGATATTATGGTAGCTTCGGGAGGTATCAACCTCCATTGTGACCTTTGACAAGATTAGAATACTTCGGAAGCAAGAAAATAAGTGAATGTAACCCTAGAAGAGATGTCGGCTAAGAGAGATAATTAATATGAATTAATTAGTACCCAGAATGAGAAGTCGGCCCAGGTAGCCTACCAGAACTAATATAAATACAGGGCACCAGTCTTCACTTTACACACAACTCTCATAATCGCAGAGAGACACTTGTGCGCACTGCAGTTGGGCAGTCTTGTGTGCAAGTCCTGGAGAAGGTGTTGCCACTAGTTCTGAAGTCTATAGTTTCTATCTTTCTGGGTTGGACTCTCTAATCAGCTTTGGTTACTTCTTTCTTGGTGCATTAGCCTTGCTTGGCTATTTATTTTCTACCAAGATTCTTCTCTCCATCAAGGTCAAGGTGCTCAGGGGTGGTTTCAGCCTATGGTTGGGTGACAATAGTGATATTGTCTATGGTTAAACGAGCACATTCTAACAGGTTATGGGCCCACACCTCCTTCATTCAGTCTAACCGCTAGAAGTAAGCATAGCCATAAGGATACTAGTTTCGTTGAAGAACTGTTGCTAGGGTTTTCTAGCAAGAGCAGTTACAAAAGCATTGTCGCTAGGGTTACTAGTAGGTGCAGCTGCAGAAACCCTAAAACCTTGATCCATCACCTTTTGATGGAATATCTCGCTCAAGAAGAAGGTATTCAAGGGCACCTTAGTCCAACACACCTCTTGGCACTCTCAGAAGGAAGAAACATCAAAGTTGAATTTTTGGATCAAAGCGTGACTAGTCACCAGTCAACAGAAGTCATGAATGAAAAGACTAGTCATCTACACTACTCAACACTCACAGGAACAATTGACGATGACATGTGGATAATTGACAGTGGAGTTTCTAGGCATATGACGAGAGATCAAGCCAGACTCTCCAATCTAAATGAAAAGAAGACATTGCACAAGGTAGAGCTTGGAGACGAAAGCACTTACCCAGTCGAAGGAATTGGACAAGCCTCTGTCAAGTTGAAAACATGTAACAATGTTCATTTGAGCAATGTCTTATATGTACCTGGTTTAGAAAGGAATCTTGCATCCATATATTTCCTAGAAGACAAAGGAAACAGAATAGCCTTCGTTGATGGAAAAGTGTTGTCTTGGCATAAAGACTCCAGCATAGAGAATGCTAGGGTTATTGGAATCCATGAAGGAAATCTATATAGACTACTAGAACAAAATGATGAAGCTCTTGTACATGATGAAGTCAATCCCAATGAACTTTGGCACATAAGGTACGCTCATATTAAATATCAAGCATTACCTTTTCTCAAAAAGATGGTTGAAGGAATACCAGAATTACAGTCTACACATGAAGGAATTTGCAAAGGATGTGCTCTTGGAAAGAATATCAAGAAACCATTCCCAAGCAGCAACAATAGATCTAAGGAGATTCTAGATCTAATACATTTAGATGTTTGTGATCCGATGCCAATCAAATATCTAGGAGGTTCTCTTTAATACATAATCTTCATAGATGATTGCTCAAGAAAGACTTGGTTATATCTCTTGAAGACAAAGGACAAAGTATTCAACAAGTTTCAAGAATTCAAAACAGAGATAGAGAACCTCAGAAACAAGAAAATCAAGACCTTGAGAATAGATAATGGAGGAGAATACACATCCAATAATTCATTTCCTTTTGCAAATCGACAGGGATTAGGAGGGAGTTGATTGTTCCTCATAATCCTCAAAAAAATGGTGTAGAAGAAAGGAAGAACATATCTATTGAAGAAACTATGAAGGCATTACTAAACGATCAAGGTTTATCTGTGTTTTTATGGGGAGAAGCAGTCATGATAGCAATATATGTTTAGAACATAATTCCTCACCGCATATTGAAAGATATGACTCTAGACGAAGCCTTCTCAAGAAAGAAACCTAATGTGGAAAACTTAAGAATATTTGGATGCCCTGTTTACTTTCACATTCCCAAGGACAAAAGGAATAAATTAGAACCCTCAGGAAAGAAGGGCATATTCGTGGGATATAGTGAATCATCCAATGCCTATAGAATCTCTATCCCAGAACAACATAAGATTGATGTCAGCAGATACGTGACCTTCAATGAAAATATGGCTTTCAAGAAATCCATAGAAGAAATCATAGAAGAAGAAGAGTATGAAGAGCCTATTGAAGAAGGCACATGTCTTCCAAAAAATCAAAATGAAGAAAAAAAACAAATTGATCATCCAATGCAACCATGTGAGACCATTGATTCAGACACTATACCCAAGACCAAGAAACGACCAACATGGCTTGAAGCTACCCTACAAGAAGCAGAAAGACTCAAGGCCCCAAGTGGGACCTTCAGAAAAAGTAAGAAGCCCAAAAGATTCTCCACCTATGCAACATGTATGAAAAAGATTCTAGACGAAGAACCTACCATGTTTGAAGAGGCAGTTCAGAAGAAACAATGGAAATAATCCATGACAGAAGAACACCAGTCCATCATGAAAAATGATGTATGGGAAATTGTGTCTAGACCTAAAGAAAAATCAATAGTAACATCAAAATGGGTATATAAGGTCAAACATGCAGCAGATGGAAGCGTGGATAAATATAAAGCAAGGTTCGTAGCCAGAGGGTTATCCCAGAAGGAGGGAGAAGACTATGATGGAACATTTTCTCTAGTTGCCAGATATACTTCCATTAGAGCTATCATGTCTCTTTCCGCTTCCATGGGATGGAGTTTACATCAGATGGATGTAAAGACAACTTTCCTCAATGGAGCAATCGAAGAAGAAGTATATATTGAACAACCTCAAGGGTTTGAAGTACATTCCAGAGACACTCATGTTTGCAGACTAAAGAAATATTTATATGGACTCAATCAATCTCCAAGAGCTTGGTATGCCAGAATAGACAACTACCTAATGAGACTTGGTTTCTCCAAAAGTCATGCATATCCAAATCTTTACTACAAAGTCGTGAACAATGCACCTGTGATTCTACTGTTATATGTCGACGATCTATTCCTAACAGGTGAAGAGTCTCTCATCATCCAGTGAAAAAAGGAACTAGCTTCTGAGTTTGATATGAAGGATCTTGGTCTGATGCACTATTACTTGGGACTAGAAGTATGACAGAAGTGTGGTGAAGTATTCCTTGGACAAGGAAAGTATGCAATAACGATTCTTCATAAGTTTGGAATGATGGATTTCAAATCTATGGACACTCCTATGACCGTAGATATAAGAAAAGTAAGAGATTCAGATTCTGATCCAGTAGATCCATCACTATATCGACAAATGATTGGATCATTGATGTATTTGGTAAATACTCGACCAAACATTTGTTTTTTCGTGAACACACTAAAATAGTTCTAGGTAGAACCTAGACATGAGAATTGGACAACTGCAAAACATATTCTAATGTATATCTGTGGGACACTAAACTATGGTTTAATATATACAACATCCAATGATATACAACTTCATGGATTCACATACCCAGATTGGGCAGGAAGTGCATAAGACAGAAAGAGTACTTCAGGGTTGTGTTTCAACTTGGGCTCCGCTATGATATCTTGGGGCAGCAGGAAAAAAAATTATGTAGCACTCAGCACAACAGAAGCATAATATATAGCAGCTTGTGAGGCATGTACAGAAGTAATATGGCTGAGAAAGATGATTTTTGGATTATTTGATCAGGTTCCAGATTCGACCATAATACACTGTGACAATCAGAGTTGTATAAGGCTATCAGAACACCCAGTGTTTCATGAACGGTCGAAACACATTGAGATCAAATACTACTTTATTCAAGATAAAGTCCAAGAAGGAGAACTAAAGCTCCTGTATATCCCCATAGATGAGTAGACATTAGATATCATGACAAAGCCTTTGTCCAGAATAAAGTTTGCATATTTTTGAGACAAATTGGGGATTGTGGAAATAACTCCCTCAGTTGAAAGGGAAGAGCCTCTCCAGGTTGGGAGGGAGCACTAACATATCATTGATTTGAGGACAGTCATTTTCAAGTTCAAAAAATGGTCCAGCTTGGGCAGTTCCTTTCCAGTTTGGAAAGTGATTGAGATTTCTGACGGGCAGGCATTTTCTAGTTCGGAAAATGGTCCAAATCGTACGGTCATTTTTGTAATGAAAATGGTTCGATGGATTGTTGATGTACCATAGACAACGATTTCCCTTGTGGTTAACTTGGGAAATGGTCTAGGATAGTCTCTCTTCTTGACGGTCACTCTCAGTAGTGGTCAAGAAGACTGGTCCGCCTCACCAGACAATCATTCTTTCAAAGATCATAGTTGTGAGCAATTTCGAAGAATGGTTCATTTTGGAGGTTGGTGCAGGATAGTCATTTCCTTAGAAAATGGTCCGACAATCATTCCCTAGGGAAGATTCATTCTCTCCAGGTTGTACTTTGTTTAGTGCTAGAGGAATGACCTAGATAGGTGAATGGTTCAGGTTCAACAATCAGGTACATGCATTCCCTAGGGAAAATTCATTCTCTCCAGGATTCACTTTGTTTAGTGCTGGAGGAATCGCCCGAATAGGGAATGGTCCAGGCTCAGAAATCAGGACAATTATTCTTCCTTTCTTGAGAAGAATAGTCTAGATAGCCCATCATTGATGTTCTACTCTCAGGGCATATGCTCTTTCAGATCTCACAAATGTGAGTGGAAGAATGGCCCAGATGACTCAGTTTATATAATAACATTGTTTCTATGCAGGTTGATATCAGTTGAGATGATTACTATGGAGACTGTATGTCTCTAGACAATAGAGGTATGCTACTGTGGTGGATATGTTCCACTATTTGTAACAATGTTTCATAGATTGAGTAGTTGTGTACTACTATGGATAAACACAGTTGTGTTCTATCAGTTGACATTGTACCAATTGTCATGGAGATTATCTAGTTGGATAATAATGACGGTGCTCATGATTTAATTAGCCTATGTGGCTATAATGATGATACCATTTGAATGGTCTGTTTGTGCTCAAGACCATTATCAGTTATACCTCCCTAGCTAGGAGGGAGTGTTGATATTATGGTAGCTTCAGTAGGTATCAACCTCCATTATGACCTTTGCCAAGATTAGAATACTCTGGAAGCAAGAAAAGAAGTGAATGTAACCCTAGAAGAGATGTTAGCTAAGAGAGATAATTAATATGAATTAATTAGTACCTAGAATGAGAATTAATCCCAGGCAGCCTGCCGAAACTAGTATAAATACATGGCACCAGTCTTCACTTTACACACAACTCTCAGAATCGCAGAGAGACACTTGTGCACACTGCAATTGGGAAGTCTTGTGTGCAAGTCTCGGAGAAGATGTTGCCGCCAGTTCTGAAGTTTATAGTTTCTATCTTTCTGGGTTGGACTCTCTGATCAGCTTTGGTTACTTCTTGCTTGGTGCATTAGCCTTGCTTGGCTATTGATTTTCTACCGAGATTCTTCTCTCCATCAAGGTCAAGGTGCTCAGGGGTGGCTTCGGTCTATGGTTGGGTGACAATAGTGATATTGTCTATGGTTAAACGAGCACATTCTAACACTTCCTTTGCAATGCACATACCCATCCACAATGAATAGGCCTCAACAAGATTATTTGATATATTTCCAAGCCCCCAGGCATAATAAGCCATCATATTACCTTTGGGATCATGAAGACTCCCCTCCACACCTGTCACCCCTAGAGTAGAATATGAATATTAATATAGCTTGGTGGTAGTGATTAAATTCAGTGAATGGTATTTTGAAAATATGAGATAAAAAAGAGAAAGGGAGTGTCTAAATAAAAACTAAAAAATTAGGAAAGTAAATTAATTCTTTGTTTGAGAGGGACTTAGAAAAGTAAACATTCATAGTCATCCTAATGAATTTAGGATTTTAGAGTATGAAGACATCTAGCACAGATCTCATATCAAACAAAAAAAATGATAAAATAAAATGTTTTTATTATTTTGGAAGCAGCTACATACCCATTGGTTATAATGTATGTGATGATTAATGTCTATCATTAGCTAGTGAGAACAAATGGTAAATTGTTCCATTCCCAATTTAGAAATAATGATGAAAATTATAATAAGTGTTCTGGTAAAATACAAGTATACCTCAAATCATGGAAAATTTTAGGGGCTCTATATCACCCATGGGCTAATTTTCCATGCTTTCTCCAAAAAAAAGATTCACCAATTTCCATTTTTTTCTAAAAGTGATTTTCCCAAATTCTATAGAACAAAATTATTTTACCTTCAAAATTGTCCAAATTTTATAAAAATATATATAAAATCCTTAGAAATTTGAATATATTTACAAAAATATTGTCAAACATTTTATAGTTTGCATATTAAGAACTAATAAGATTCATCAAGGTTTCTAAATTCTAAAATAAATTTCCATCCTTAAAATTATCCATGCCTCAAATATGGTTTGTAAATATTCTTCACAATTATTTAATGAATATCTCTTTTAAATACATCAACATTAAGAATACATATACTACATGGCATAATAATATCAATATTCAAGTCAAGAAAGTTAATAAGAGTCATACCCCTACATATCGAGAGTGTTGATAGTTGAACTTAAACAAATGCATGGAATACTAAAATAAAATAAAGGAATATCTTTGCTTAGTGATATATAAAATAATTAAGCAAAAAATTCAATGCATAAAGATGATAATGTGAAATAAATCCTTAGTGATAAACAAGAAAACCTTGAACTCTAAAAAAACAAAACATGAAAAACTAATCTCTTAAATCTAATGCCTTTAAAAAACCATTAAAACTAAGACTCAACATAGAATCATTATATGTGTTGAAGTGTAGGAAACCAAATCTCACATCCAAAAACCATTGAAACTAAAACTCAACATAGAATCATTATATGTGTTGAGAAACCAAATCTCACATCCATATAATAGAGTTAAAGATATAAACTTATGTAAAAATTTGATCCTAGATTGGACCCCTTGAAATGGAAGATGAGAGCATGTCCTCTCCAAAAGGTCTATATAAACATAACCTAAGTTGAATTGACTTTGATAAGTAAGAGACATAAAATATGTTAATGTAATAAAACATGCCTAGATAACTATAGGATGTGGTGATATTCACTTTCTTTCTTTCCTTTGTCACAATCATGAATATTAATGAATTATGAATTATTATTCGGAAACATTGAGATTATGTTCAAAGAGGATAATGGGAGGGGGAACGGATACTTTAGAGTGAAAATAAGTAACGAGGATGATGGGAGGGGAACGGATAGTTTGGAGAGAAAATAAGTAAAAGTATATAAGGAAGTTTAATTTTCTGGAAATAGGGGTATCCTTAGATAAATAAGGAAGAGCATAGATCACAAAATATTAGATATTATAAATAAAAGGGTAATGAATAATAACATAATATATAACATTTAGTAAAAAAATAAAAAAATAAAATCAAAATATTATAAGAAATTAGAGATACAAATTAAAATAATTATTGTGTCATAAGATTTTTTTTAAATTAATCAAATATTAAATCATAAAATGTGAAAAAAATGGATTAAAGAATGAATTAAATTATAATTATGATGGGATTATGGAATCAGTAAACTCTTCAATTGTCATCAAGAAGATTTAGGGTGAAGAAACCCACAGAAATTTTAGATATACAGACTGTGTCAAAACAAGTAAATCCAATTTCAAATTTAAATAAAAATTTGAGTACTATTACCATAATTAATAATAATAATAATAATGTATTTTTTTAAGGTCACGACCAAGCCACATCAAATTGGTGTATGAGACCCCTTGCTATGAAAACATAAAAGACCAACTTTTATTGAGTCAAGAGTTCAATTTTGAATTTTTTTAAAAACGGATTTATACATAATATTAAACTCTCAAGTATGCATGCATTTATAACTGCTGATTATTCCCTTGGTTCCACATTTCCAACAAGTAGAGTGACTGCTTACTTCGAAAACACACGATGATGATGATGTGCCAATTGCAATTAAAAATACTTTATGAAATAGACGAGCTCTACCTACTAGTAGTTCTATCGAGAGACATATTCCCCCGCTTGGATCTATAGTCCTTGGAAAGGAGTTCAATTCTTTCCTCATCGTTTAATGTTCCAACTCTTTCCCACTGAGATCAAAGGGGCAGAGGTCTGGTGACGTCACTCATGGATGTTTTCTTTCTCATTAATTTTATAAAATTAATATGTATAAATTAATATATATTAATTTTATATAAAATTTAATTTAAAATTTATAAATAATTTATTAAAATTTATTTAATTCATTTTTAAATTATTTATTATTTTTAAATATATTATAGACAAAAACATAATTATAAAATTAGATTCGTTAAGTTTTTTAAGGAAAAAAAATCATAATGTCTTATGGATAAAAAATTAAAGTGTAATAAAGGATAATATTGGTTTCATGTATGGAATTAAGACTAGGTGCTACTTGAAAGCACATGACCTGAATGATGTAGTTTTGACAATAACAATGATGGGATTAGGGAATTTAAAGTTTTTTTTTTATTAGGAGAATCTGTAAACTCGTCAATTATCACCAAAAAGACCTAGGATAAAAGAACCCAATTGTCACCAAAAAAACCTAGGATGAAGAAACCTTACAAACCACTAGCCAATTGTCACCAAAAAAACCTAGGATGAAGAAACCCAGAACTTACAAACCACGCCCAAACAAATAAACTGAATTTCAAACCTAAACAGAAATGTGAGAATTTAAAGTCTATAAAGTAAATCACAAATTCACAATTCACAATTCACAATCATAAATTCACATTGGAAAATACTATTACCATCATTAAAACCTTCCACTTGCTATGAAATCATAAAATGCCCACTTTGATTGAGTAAAGTGTAACCGTTGATATAATTAATCCGTAATCAAAGTTATGCAAACAACATCCCGAGGAAATCAAGTTTATGCGGTTTTCAAAGTGTCCCGAAATCAAAGGTTTTTAACATTAAAATAATAAAGCATACTTTATTTTGATAGGGTATTTTCAAAGTGCATCGTTACCTATTTCAAGCGAACAAATATTTTTAAAATTACTAAAAATATGAGTTACTTTAATAAACAGAGGCTAAATTTTTATATTTTAATAATAATATATTTTACCAATAAACGTTTCTAAACATTTTAATGAAAAATCTATTAAAACATTATTATTTTTTTATAAGAAAACAAAAAAATTATATAAAATATATTTATTTTATGTTATATTTAATAATTTTTTATATTGTATGTAATAAACCATTTTATTTATAAATTAATAAGATTTAATTCAAAGTATTTTTAATTTTTATGGCCTTGTGACGTTTCATTGGAGAATCCATTTAGGCCTAGAACCTTGTACTATATGTACTAACCATTTTATTTACTATATTAACATTAAAATAATGATGAACAAACATAATGGTGAATGTTTTTATAGACTCTTGGTCCCCTTGATGTCCAAGGAATGTTCCCCGATGCACTAGCATGAAATCATTAATGGCCGACTTTTATTAAGTATATAATTAATCCGTAATCAAAGTTTTGCAAACAACATCATGATGAAATAAAGTTTACATAGTTTTGAAAAATAAAACAAAATGAAGGATTAATAAAATTAAAATTATAATAGTAACCATGTTTTCTTTTGACCCATTTTTTCAAAGCGTGTCGTTATCCATTGCAAGCAAACAAATAATTTTTAAGCCTCCAATAATAAACAACCAAAGTAATAAACGCTCCAATAATTTATTTTGACATGGGCATTTTCAAAGTGCATCGTGATAACGATGTAGCGGTGGAAAATAGTCGTCATTATTATTATACATTGAAATAATGATAAATCTTAATAT
>ML782912.1:7840-18475 GCA_009831015.1 Picea engelmannii | reverse complement strand
GGGGGGGTACTAGCTGCGACAAGGACCGTTGATTTGGAGAGGTGGGCCACCATCGATAAATATCAAGGTGGTGGTTAACAAAGGACAAGTGTCAGGAGGTGAGAGGAGAAAGAGTAGTGAGTGGGATGAGTGGAAGTCACATGGAGGTGACGTAGTGATCCAATGTCATTCGATCACGTTATTGTGGGAGCTATTGAGGGTGGTTTGGATCCAAACCGCCTTTGGGCCCGCAATCCCCCACAATATTCCATGTAACCTTCCACCAATACCATGGTTTCAATTGTGGGACTGCTCTAGAAAATTAACGTTTGGGCAATTTATGTCCCTGCAATGAATTGTAGCCATAGATTGTGTCGCAATCTACGATCCAAGTAATATTCCTTCCTTACCTTCTACAAGGATCGATGACACTGGTTGATTTGAGATGGATGGTCCAGATTCACTTCAGATTTTTGGGCTTCGGGTGTTTCAAATGTGAAACATGAAAAATCTCCCAGAGAGAAATCTCTGAAGTGAATGATTTGTCACCACGTGTTGTGACCAATGAATGGTCCATATTTTCTTCAGATATCTAGGTTTTAGGAGTTTCAAATGTGAAACATAAAAAATATCCTAGAGGAAACTCTCCGAAGTGACGTGGTGGCTTGATGTCATATGATGTCACGGATGTTGATGTGTCATGGAACGAAGGGTGATAGGTGTTAGGTGGAAATGGACAAATGTCACAACTAGATGACCTGGGATGAATGCCATGTGTCATGACTGATGAGTGTGCCACATGTCAGGACTGATGAGTGCGCCATGTGATTCAACACTTCGGGCTTCGGGAGTTTCGAATGTGAAGCATGGAAATCTCCTAGAAAAAAATCTCCAAAGCGAACGATCTACTGCTACGTGTCCCTGTTGATGGATGGTCTAGATTTGCTTTAAGTTTTTGGCACTTCGGGATTTGGGACTTCGGTATTTTATGAATTTTATGCTCAAAAAGCTCTCGAAGGAATATCGCTGAAGGGACGTGTACTTTGAACTTGATATTAAAACCCACACAATTTTGGAAATTGAATGGACAAGAGATGTTGATCTATTTGACCCGATGGATTTCCACCGTAAAAAATTAACCTGTCTTCTCCCATAGTCTGAGCTCGAAATTTTCTACTCTGGATTGATGTGTCATGTGCATGGGAATTTCCTGTGCATAAAAAATGTTTGGTTGACCTGTGGTGAGCTTAATCCATAGAAAACATTATGACAAGTAATTTGAACCAAATACGACGTATATTTCATCCTTCAAGAAAGATAGAAAATGAAATGTGCAAAGACTCAAACAGGAAAGAAGAAAACAAGAACCAAGTCACTCAATAATGGGAAAATGACTTAACTAACCAGAAAAAGGAAAAATTGATGAAGACAAGGTTAAACAAGAGGAGAGGCAGGGGATGAAGACCTAGGTTACAACATTGGATCCAACTGGTGATATCTCATTCCTGTGAGTTGGTAAGAACTATAGATTAGTACCTTGATATTAGATAACTACTCTTACCTTTCATCACTTACCTTTGTTTCCATCTTCCAGCCCTATGTATTTACTATTGTCCCTCAGCCATGCATTTTATTGAATTAAAAACTGAGACTACACCCTAGTGCCTGCATTGGGCTATAAATTCTTTACTGAAACTTGAAAATGCAACTAAACCCCAGTGCCTTTATTGGGCTATGGAGTCTCTTATTCAAACAAGCTACTGAAAACCAACACACTGAAAAATAATATGCAAACTAAAAATTAAATGCTCAAACTATGAGCTTATTCTCCTACTACGTACTCTATTCAGCTGAAAACCAACACAGTTATGTGTAATTCCACTTCCAATGAAACCAAGAAAACATTTGACTATGAATCGTAACTATGTGCAAGTCACTGTTTAGAATAATCCAAAGAGGATATATCAAATGTGACAAAAAGTTGGCAGACATCTGGTACTTACAGTTGCAAATGATGATCATGGTAAAACTTTCAACCTTTGGGATTTTGGAAAAATAAGAATCCATCCATCTCTCTATTGGATCTTGAAACTCATGAAAAGCCTCCAACTAGTTGAGAGGAAACGTTTGTTGTTTTGTTAGATCTTCATTATAAACAAGACTGAGCTGCTCCTGTCCTTGTTGAAACAACTCATGAAAGTCATGTGATTCACAACCATAAAGGGCAGCAAAACACTCTTGATACTGCTCATCTTGTTTTTTGAAATGAATAGGTATGTCTCCTGCATTGTTGGTTTGTCCTTGTTCTATCTCCAGAATGTCATCTCCAGACTTATAGATTTCCTGTTTCTCAACAATTTCAGACGGAAGGGGAAAAACATGCTCGTGACCTTCAACATCACTTTTCTCACAGTTAATCAAATATTTATGAGAAAATAGAACAATAGATGTATCATAACAATGACTATCTGAGTCACCTAGAATAATGCAAGATGTATCCTGTTATCACTCCAGGAAACTCTCCTAGGCTGTAAGTCGGAGATGCCTGGTACCTAACTCTTTTTGGGAAATATTTTCTTAATAATGATGTGGTTTTTGTGGATCAATATGAATATCTAGGGACTGGACTGTGTGTTCAGGACTGTCTAGAAATATAAAATCTCACAAGGCCTTCTAGTAATGCAGTCAGACAAGGTTTGATTAAATGGAAGAGAAAATAACTATCGAACCAGATTATACTCATATAAAACAAGCACAATGGGTTTGATAACTAAGGAAATATCTTATGATTATCAACTTAATCAATCAATAAATGAGATGATAGTCACATACAGATTGAATGAGTATCAATAAAGAACATTCACTCATAAGATATCAGAGAACAGAAAAGAGAATTCTGACAACACAACTGAAGGAAGCTTGAAATTTTTGATATAATAAGAATAAGTCTTTCTTACAGTAGCAGCGTGTAGAAAACAAAATCAAACCCAGTTTCATATCAAAAATAGGCATTTATAGCCTCTTACAAATAGTTATACAAATCCTAAAAACATGGATCTGTATTTAATAAAGACAACTCAATTCTATCTAAACAACTTTGAAAATAAATTCTTTAACAACTAAACTTAAAAGTTGAACTGTCTTCAATCTCCAAAATCGCCATATGCATCCTTCAGCTCCTGATATCTGCAATGTGGTGAAGAATAGCAGGACACCTGTCTTTGACAGTTGGATCTCCCATCGTTCATGGTCGATTTCTGAGGAAATGGTTTTGCATTTGTTACCAAAATTCTCACGAACCTCTGATGCTGAACCCTTTGCATGCGATCTGATAGCCCACTGATACACTGGAGTCCCTTCAAAACTTGTTTGGAATGAACTGTCATGTCCTTGGCTCCAAAAAATACTTTCTCAGCTTTCCACAACGCAATCGTTTAAATTTTCGTGGGTTAGCTGTTGAAATCTGTCACTTTCCACAGCTAACGGGTCATAAAATGAAGCTTTGCGCTGGTGAAAGTCCCGATTGCGCTAAAAATGAGTTTTTCACCCCCAAAATTTCGATTTCATCAAAATTTATTGTGTTCCAGATTTCTCACCTTGCATATTAAAGGTGACTTGAGCAAGAACCTTCAGATTTGGATGAGATTTTTGCCTCAATTTTTATTTCAACCTCCTTATCTGCCTTTTGAGGCGTTTGGCAAGCCACCACAAGTTGTTGTAGTCTTTGGTGAGTTTTTTCTTCCTCTTCTTCTCTCTGACACTTTCCTTAGCCAATATTTCAAATGCAACATTGGTCTTGGCGAAGTTATCAGACAACTTCTTATACCTTTCTTTAATCCCCTGCTCCAAGACCTCTTGCTGAGCTATGACCTCTTTCAAATGATTGATTTTTTGAGACTTCTTTGACTTGGAGATTTTCGATGTTTCTCCCTGTTTTGTCTGATTGAAGGTTTCATAGTTCTGTGCACACTCAACTGACTGCTCAGGACTCTTGGTGACATGGCATTGATCTTGCTGCTCTGATTCTTAATCTGAATAGGGCAAGTTTAGTATATTGGTTCTCTTCCCTGTACTCTTCTCTGTAGGATACTCTGTTTTTTTCTCTATGCACTGTTCTATGGTCTGTTCTGTGGTTTGCTCAAAGTTTAATTTTCTCTTCGACCTGTGAGGCTTCATTCTAGATATTCTGTCTTCTGGAGGTCCTGGAAGGGTCCTTCTTTTTCTTGAACTGCTTTGAGGAGATGATTGTTTCTTTGAACCCTTCCCCTGTTCATTTGCAATCTGGTTTTGTGTTTCAAAACCTTCCCAGAATAGAAAATGCTCCCAGATCCTTCCCTATTGTTTCAATTCCTCCAGGATAATCAATTTTATAAGACCGAAGTGACACAGAGTAGTTTTTATGTTCAAGGGCCAAGCTCTAATCTTCTTGCAAACCTTAGTCAAAATTTTATGTAGGAAATAAGGCAAATTAAGAGGGGTCTTGCCTGTGAAATGATCCAGGAGTTTGAAGTGGTACATCATAAGTTTATCATACCTGCCCTCTGACGTAATGTACAATTGGATACCTCTGAACAACTCCTGCCATTCTTCATCTAGATAAGAAACTAGCATACCCTTTTTCCATGCCTTGTGCTTGTACCCTTCTTTCAAATAAACTCTGAAATTCAAATTTTTGGGAGCGGTGGTTTTAAACCACTTTTGACCGGTTCTTGGTAGGCCTGTTGCTACAGCAATAGTAGCTTCATCCACCACAATCTCCATGGACCCGACGCGAGCCTTGTTCCCATTGAAAGTCTTGGCGAAGGCTTCTGCTGTAGACTGGTGGCAACCGACTTGCAACCTTTCCACGAATTCAAAACACCCTGCATTCAAAAAATGTCTCTGGACCTCGGGGTGTGTCT
Source organism: Picea engelmannii (assembly GCA_009831015.1). Classification (NCBI taxonomy): domain Eukaryota; kingdom Viridiplantae; phylum Streptophyta; class Pinopsida; order Pinales; family Pinaceae; genus Picea; species Picea engelmannii. Next base: position 13,595 of record ML782912.1, on the reverse strand, counting down.
GTAAAAAGGACAGGCTATCCAGCTCCCTCTTGAGTAGAGCGCCACTGCGTTTTCTCACCATTTTGTAACTCGAAGATCCTGTCAATTGGTAGCCCCTGCAACTGCTGGTTGAGCCGAGGTTCTACGCTGTTGAAAGCACTTCGGGAATCGACTCTTGTTTTAAAACATTTGAAACTTTGACAAGCCTCCACGAACAGGGTATGATATGGAAACAATGGCTTGATTTGATTCTTATCATGCCGGCAATACATCATCTGTACCTGCACCAGTGCATTCGAGCTTGACATCCCTGATGCCATGATTATGGAACATGAGTTTCTGAGCCGAATTAGTGTCACGATCCTATTATGACGTGCAGAACATCGTTTCCATCATTACCCACTCTTATCAGCGCATGATTTGGATTTTCCTGATGTGGGATGATCATATCATCATTGCCTTCGGATGTGGATATCAAACATGTGATTCCCGATTTCTTCAACCAATGGCCCGTGAAAAATGCCTCTGTTAATTGTTCATACTTGCCGCTTTCACCCGCGCATGACCCTGTGGAAAAACCCGGTTAGCTGCTGAAAGTATGCACTTTCCTCAGCATGTGCCCTTTTAAGAATTGCTCCTTAGCTGCGGAAAGTATGCACTTTTAACAGCGCTCGACCTCGTAGAAACCACTCCATAGCTGCGGAAAGTATGCACTTTCAACAGCGCACGACCCGCGAAACTGATTGTTGAACTTTTTGAACTTCACCACTTGCCACAGTGCACAGACTTATGAGAAGCGCCCCTTAGCTGCTGAAATTCGCCACTTTCCAGAACTAACATTCAACTTTTGGACACACATTAGCTGCGGAAAGTAAATTATGAAAATTTTGAAAAGAAGACTTTATGGATCATATTATTTTCTAAGACGAAAACCGAAACCTAAGTTTTGCAACTATAGAAACTCAAAAAATGACTTGAGGTTACAACCTACCACCTAAAAAAGCAAATAAATCTACCAATTTATTTGAGGAGTTAACACTGGCTCCTATTGGGGATGAACACCTCCCTGTGAGGTTTCAAGAACCATAGAATCAATGCCTTTCCTGAAAAAGAACCTAAAAACTAAACTATCTGCTAGTGTTTCCATTGGGCATGGAGTTATTCAAAAATAAAAACTAAGACTAAGATTACAATGTCTAGGCTTCACAGCCTTAGACGAAATAGATTTTTAAAAATCGCCCGTTTACCGGGCCACTAAACATTTCTTCACCTTCCAGATTCTGCAGAATGAAAGTGTTGTTTTTTTGCACCTGAGAAATCAAAAAAGGGCCTGTCCACAGAGAATCGAACTTGTTATGCTTGCCTTTGTCCTACCTAAGAGCATCCCACTTTAGAACCCAGTCACCGATCTGAAAACTGTCCACCTTCGCCTTTCTGTCAAACGTCTTTTTGATCTGCATCTGATGAGCTTCTGATCTGTCCACTAACTGTTCATGAGCTTGTTGCAGTTCCACCAAATCCAACATCCTTCTTACCATGTCATTTTTCTCAGCATGCTCTTCCTGGAAGAACTTAGCCACATGCAAAACTAACTGAATGGGAAAAATTGCATCAGTCCCATAAACCAACTTGAATGGGGAAGTTCCTATGGATTTTTTAATAGTTACTCTGTCTGCCCATAGAGCAAATTTCAGTTTGGAATCCCAATTCTTTTTATTTTCCTCTAACAGTTTTCTTATGATTTTGATCAAGCTCTTATTTGACGATTCAGCCAAACCATTACCTTGAGGATAGTAAGGAGTTGAATGTACAAGCTGGATTCCCATTGATTCACACGTGTCTACCAACGCTTCTGCTTTAAATGCTGCTGCATTATCTGCCACCAACCTCTTGGGGAAGCCAAATCTGCTCAAAATATTTTTGTAGAGAAACTTCATGACTACCTGGTGTGTAGCATTTTGGGTGGGAATCGCCTCTATCCACTTTGTGAAATAATCTGTAGCTACCAGAATCCACTTGTGCTGACCACTGGATGAAGGATTTATCTCACCTATGAAATCTAAACCCCACTGCTGAAAAGGGCCATTCACAACTATAGGTCTCAGGGGTAAATATTTTAGCTGTTCCTTACCGGTAAATCTTTGGCATTTGTCACAAGATTTGACGAATGCACACACATATGAGAAGAGAAAAGGCCAATAATATCCACCCCTCGGGATCTTATGGGTAGTAGTCTTCCAGTAATGATGACCGCCGCAAACGGCTGAATGAAACTGATGTGTCACTTCGACAGACTCTTCTTTATCCAAACACCTGAGAAGCAAACCAACAGGATCTCTCCAATATAACAGATTTTTATAAATGCAGAATTTTATGGATCTGAGCTTGAGAGCTCGAGCTTGAGTCAAACTGAGTTCAGGAGGAACTTCAAGCTTTTGCAGAAAATGTATGATGCCAGAATACCATTCACAGGAAGACAAGTGCTCTGCCACTTGCTGGCTGTCATGCTGCCCTTCCGCTGCTAACTCTGTTTGTGAATTTTTTGAACCTTCTGCTATGAAATTAATATCCACCAGCTTATGATTTTCCTCTGTTAAAAGCTTGGCAAGGCCCTGACCTTTTACCAGCTTGGTGGGCTTCACTTCGATATTGAACTCAATCATCTTTGCAATCCATCTAGCTCTCTTTCCATCAATATCTGGCTGAGTCAAAACATCTTTTACAGAAGATGAAGGAACATATGCGATGACCTTTGTGTGAAGAATATAAATTCTGAATGATTTTAAAGCTTTTATGAGAGCATATTCTTGTTTCTCGATAGGGTCATACCTTAGTTCAACATCCCTGAGAGTTTTGCTGAAGAAATCCACGGGATGATCAAAATTTTCCTCATCTTTCTGAAGCAGGACTGCTGCCATTGTGTCATAGGAAGCAAATGAAAAACATAGAAAGTCTTACTGTAATCTGGGCTGATCAGAATCAGGGATTCAATGATTGCTTGCTTGATATCCTAAAAAGATTTTCTTGCGTTGTCTGTCCATTTTATCTCAGACCCCTTTTTCAGCATGAATGTTATGTGTTTGACTAATTCAGCAAAATTTGGTACAAACCTTCTCACAAAATTTATCTTACCGAGCAGTGATTGAATGTCTTTCTTTGACCTCGGCAAGGACAGATTTTGGATTGCCTCCACTCGTGCTGGATCAATCATTACACCTTTTGCTGAGACGATGTGGCCTAAGAGCTTACCCCTCCTTAAGGAAAACTGGGATTTCTTGGGATTCAATGAAATCCCAAACTGTCTGCATTTTAGGAACACTCTTTTCAGATGTTTCAAATCCTCCTCATGGCTGCTGGAATACATTGTAATATCGTCAAGGTATATGAGGACAAACTTTTCCTTTTATCCCACAAATGATATATCCATGGCCCTTTGGAATGTGGCCCCGGCATTCATTAATCCAAAGGGCATCTTGGTGTACATAAAGGTACCCCAAGGAGTGGTAAACGCAATCTTCTCCTGATCATCATGGTGGACAACAATTTGATTGTAACCGGAAAATCCATCAAGAAAGGACATGACCTTGGCCCCTGAAATCCTCTGCAACAAATGTTCCATCTTAGGGAGAGGATAGTTGTCCTTCTTAGAGCATTTGTTTAAGTTTCTGAAATCTACACACAATTTGACCTCGCCGTTTTTCTTCCTTACTATCACCAGGTTGGCAATCCATTTGGAGTATCTCAAGGGAATTATGATCTTGGCATCTAGGAGTTTTTTAATTTCTCTCTCAATTACTGGCAACAGAATAGGACTGATAGGTCTGAGCTTTTGCTTGAAAGGAATGGTGTCTTTTTCAAGATGGATCTTATGCTAAATAGTATCGGGATCATAAGTATTTAAATTGCTATATTTCCAAGCAAAAACATCAGAAAACTCCTTCAAAACATTATAGTATTTTGATTTCTCGTCAGCAGTTAATTCAGAAGACAAATTTATAAACTTGGTCTGGCTTTTACCTCCTATGTTATTCCCTTGAATAGCTGGATCTTTCTCCTTTTTGTCTGGCTTGTAAGGAACATCATTCTGATAAAAAAGTCTTTCCAATGGCACCAAACGTCGGGGTATATAATTGTTAGGTAGATGGACAATATCATGCTGAAATTTTTTTTCCCTTAGCCCAGGTTCCTATGATTCTTCTTCATTTATATTCTGCTGATCAATATGCAACTCTGAAAACTCATCTACCACTTGGAGAAATCTGTTGATTTCATCATCATCTTCAAAAACTTTCCAATATTTGATATTATCAGGCAAGGAGGGTCGATATTTTACTTGAATCTCATAACTGAGCTTAGGGGGCATGGGTGGAATGAATGTGCTGGCTGAAATAGTGAGAGAATCAGCGAGTTGATTCATATCCCTTGGTATATATGAGATTTCAAAAACAGAAAAAGAATCATGCACTTTCCATACCTCGTCTCTGTAAGCCTTTAATCTGACATGCTTAGCTTGAAAGGTGCTATTTACCTGTTGTATGATGAGGTCTGCATCTCCCAATACCTTCAAACCTTTTATCCCCATCTCTTTGGCTGAATTTAATCCCAACAGCAGAGCCTCATACTTTGCTATGTTGTTGGTAGTTCTGAAGTCGAGCTTGAAAGACAAAGATATGGTCTCCTTTGAAGGAGAGATCAGAACTACTCCAGCACCTGCTGAGTCCTTAGTGCTGGCTCCATCAAAGTACATAGTCCAGACTGAAATGTCTTCACTTTCTGATTGCTGTTCAATAGGCTTCACTAGCTGCATAGGAGTTGATTGACCATCATCAATCTGAAGGATGCATGAACCAAAATCTGTATCCACAGCATAGATTGGATGATTGACGGAATTCTTTCCATCGCTGATGATATAAGCAAGCTGATTTTCCCTGTAAAGTCTTTTCAGCTCCCCACCAAACACTAGAATCGTAGAATATGACAGATCCATCTGCAATGTACCTCCTAATCTTTTTCCCCATGAACGAGACAAAAGAAGCCCAAATTTAGGTGGAATATCAACAACCACCACGTCCATAACCATGCTCCTCATTGGCAGTTGAGCAAGGTTTATAACCATATCTTTGATGAGGTCGAGACATCTGACCTTTCTAGAGTCAAAGGAGAAAAGATCTTGATATGGTTTGGTGACTTCGAGACCAAGCTCATCCATCACAACCTTTGGCATAAGGTTATGTGATGCCCCAGAATCAAGTAAACAATTGTGAAGGATTTTGTCATGTACATTTAAGGATATGTAAAATGGTGGACAAGAATCGTCACAGTCTTCTATCATGGGCCCTATGGTCACTTTAGGCTTATCATCTTGTAGGTTCACGAAATCATCATATGGAGAAGTCTTAGGCTCAAGAGACTTTAAGATGGCTGCTTTAAAGATTTCATTCTTCATGAGTTCAGTTAAAGGCATCGGTATCTTAACTTTTTGAATTTCTGATTCAAAATTGAAAGAGAAAGGTGATCTGTCTGAAACCTTTACCTCATTGGATGGAGCTTTGAGGCTGACTTGTTCCCTGGCTGGGGGCTGAGTTTGTTTCTTCAATTGTTTTGCTGAAAGGGGGGTCTGTTTTTCAGGAGCAGGAGGCTGCTTGGCAGCAACCTCTTTACTCTTCACAGAGGCAGAATCTTCCTTGTTCTCCACAGGAGCAGTAATGGGTGTTTTTAGAACAACATTCTTCTTGGACCTTAAGTTGTAACCTTTTTGGTCATCTGTCAAGTAGAC
>ML782911.1:807992-819511 GCA_009831015.1 Picea engelmannii | reverse complement strand
GTAGCAGCTCATATCTACTGCTTGTACGACCATCTGAGGTTTATGCCAGATCGGCCATCTATTGTATTGATCTTACATTGCTCATAATAAAAAGGTCAGATCTTTGCTTGTGCTTCTACATCTTGAATACATTGTGATCTTCACGTGTTGATGAATCTTGTATGCACTTAATAACTCAATAAATACCTGCACATCAATAGATCAGTAGTAGTTAGTGATTCCAAGAAAAGATTTGGCTTGGGATCATTACAGTTCATTATTGGCCCTGATGGACAACAAGTAGGAGTTGAGCAAGAAGAGTCACATCTAACCAAGCTCCTCTCTTTGTGGGTTAATCATTATACTAGTCCAAAGATGGATGACCATTGGCATTGTTAATGCTCAGATTTGCACCCTTTGCAAATCAATCGTTCAGTTTAGATTATTGATTTAGGTTGCATAACTGAGATGCAAAACTCGGAATCATAAGAGCCATGGAGTTAAGCTTTCACAGGGTGAAAACCTCGTACCAACCATGTCAAAAAATTGGAAAAATTGTGATTTGCATGAAGATATGTGGGGCATATATTCAGGAGTTGTCCATGCAGGGTGTGGTTAGAGTTTATAGTTATGTGTTTGAAGTTGAACTTTGAACTTGAAATTCTGCTGCAATATTTTCCAGAGGTTTGGGTCTCAGCAAGAGTGAATATGTTTGACTGGGAAAGGAGGAAGAGCTTGGTTTCATTGAAATTGTAATTCCCGTGCTTCAGAAAGTAACAGGTGATGCTGAAGCAAGGTCAATTATAACTTGTTATATTTCAGTTGAGAGGAATCGGTATTTGACTTGCCATGGAGTTATACTAGTTAAAGCATAGCTGATTGTTAAAAATCTTATGAAATTGGAAACATATTTTGAAATGAAGTAGTCTCAACGAGAACTTGTCACCAGATGTGTGCATGGGAAGCTCAAATCTTGATTATCTGGGAACATAAATATCACTTGCAAAGCCTTGGAGGAAGATGAGTATGCATGACCCTGTTAAAGTAAAAAGAAGAATTTACTTCAGGGGTTGTGCAACATCATTTGTAGATGCTATGAAAGCTTCTATTGATTTTTAATCAGTTCGCTTAGAGAAGAAGATATACAGGATATTGATGACTGATTTTTTGTTGAGCATATTCTGAACATTGTTTTTGATAATATAGTAGAGAGAACATTTTTAAAGCTAATTTTGTAATGGATTACCCTCTTAAAGTATCACCACTTCCAAAGCCATATAGAAGGCGTTGCAAAGTCGACAGGGATATTTGAACTCTTCATATGTGGCGGTGAACTAGCAAATAGTTTTCAGAATTCAAACCTAGTCAACCGGCAAATATGTTTTGAAACCCAAATGCAGGCAGTGCCTATTGAGACGAATTTGTTATTATGCTGTTCATAAGTTAACAGTGAACATTAGTGGACACGTGAAGCAATTCTGAAGGTTAGATACAGTGAAAATTTGAGTCAGTGGCTTCTTGAGCAGTGCAAAGGTACAAACCTTGAAGGTTCTGCTTTTGAAAATCTACTAGGGAAGCTATCAGTGAGCTACTGAAGCCTGGAGTTGTGGTTAGAATCAATGTCGTAAAGTAGCAGAGAAAAGGAACTAAACTCGTGATGAATAAGGTGATGAACAGAAGTGCTGTAGCTGACAATTATCACTTCACATGAAGACAACCTAATATCAATGCCCAAGTGCTGGTTCTTTGCATGAAGTCAACCCCAGTCCAGTGCATTCCATTTGTGGATAGGCTTGAAGCTAGCTTCTAAGATGAGTTTCATTCCAACAGCATGAAGACCAGTTTGATGAGTGTTTTATCACCTGAAATTAACTCAGAAAGGCCAGCGCCTTGCATATAGATATTGTTAGAAAAAAACTGCTGTTTTTGTGGAAGGTTTCTTACTTTTTTCTCTGGGAAAAGTATATTTCTATGTTCAAAGGGGAGCACTGCTGTTGTACACAACGAGTGTTTAGTTTGTGGGGATAAGCTATTGATATTTGTTTTAGAAAAGTGCTGTTGTTTGAGAGGCTTCTGCTGCTATTTTYGGTCTTAAATCATAGAGTTGCTGATTTTTTGAAAGAGGATACTTGTCGTTTTCAAAAGGTCTGCTATTGCTGTTGTTGAGGGGAATGGAAGAAAATTAACAGTTAGTTTTGAAGAAGGGCACTGCCCTTTTGAGGAGTATGCTTAATATTTTTGATGAGGAAACTGCTTTTCTCTTGGGATATGGTACTGACATTTTAAGAAGAGGATGGTACCTTTGTGGATGATCAGACTGCTGCTATTATCGRAAAATATGCCAAATAAGAGCTTCAGATAATTGAAGGAATAATTCATATTTATGATATAATCATTCARTTATTGAAAGTAGACTTATTCTAGAAGTCTATGTATGATCAAAGATGAGGACAATGAGAGAAGTTAGGGATGGAGATCACATGAAGATTTATGGAGATATTCATYRAGATATTGTGGAGATTGTTATGCTATATTGGACATCTTGTTATGAGCACCTCAATGCTATATAATGAGGCCTCATGTAATGTATTGATGTATTATTATTGTACATTAATACAATGTGATCGTTGAGGATATTTGTTCTTCTTATGTGAAGTTTCTTTGTGAAATGTTTGTTCATGGCTGCTCCATAAACCAACATTTGGTATCAGAGCGAGTGAACAAGTAAAGTTGACTCTGCTGGTTTTCATATGGGACGGGTTTCATTTGTGAAATCGTTTGTAAAATACTAGACGGATCATTTTGGTGACTGATCTATTTTAGATGCATAAATGAAGCAGTGCTGCGTGATTTCTGAACAGTGAGGACATGAATTCGGGTGATCAAATTCTGAGCAGTGTGGTTATTGTTCTGAACAGCTTCATGGAAGAGAAAACTTTCTTATCTCATTGGCACGATTGAGGGTTTTAGTGCCAGATTCTGGAGGTCGCGAAGAGTAAGACACATGGGCCATCCTTTCGACGACTTCTGTTTATAAATTGGCGCGATCTTTTCTTCTAATTAGATCCAGAACGTACGCCTATCAGATTTGTCCGCGAGTATGATGAAGTGGCTGTAAATGCTTTAATACATAAATTCATTACTAAAGGAAGCCACGAGAATCAAAAGTGGTTTGCCCGTGCAAATTTCTGATAGCGAGTATTCTCGGTAAGAGTTGAACCTGTGAATTGAACTTTGGATACAGAGCATTTTGATTCTAGCTATAAGTGATATTTCGGTGAGTTTGTCTCATTGTTGCAACGGAAAGCGAAGTGCACACCAAGTGCTTCGGATTTAGCACAATCATGGCAGAATTTTTGTCAAATTGATTGAATGCGGGGCTTAAATTATAGTAAAGTCTCTGCTGTGTTATTCCATCTCAGAATGTTTGCAAATTTAAAGGGTTTCCAGTTTGTATTTGGTCGTGGGAATCTGCTGCATTCACTGAAAAAAGAGTGACTCCTCAAAGCATCATCTTTAAACATGTGGTAGTGCCAGCATGCAATACGCAAACATTATCCACAACAAGGTATGCGTTACATTTGGCGTTGCTTCACAATTATGCCATGTATAATAGTCTAAATGAGAGTTTTCATAATTAAAAAAACATGTATGTGAACAAGCAACAAATGAAAAAGGTAGAAGGCTTGAACTGTGGGTGAGAGAACGCATGGACAAAATGTGCAAATTCTGAAGAAATCAAAGTTTATTAAAGAAAATTGGTGTCAACATAAAAGGTATAAAGTTTATTTCTGAAAAGTGGTTTTATCAAGAAAGGTTGACATCATGGAAGGGGATTTCTAAAAGTTAAGTTATTTCCATTATGTTGTATGTGGAGACAAGAAAGTTATGTTTTCTTCATTACTTTTTAAAGTCCATGTTTGGTAATGAGTTTTGTATTATTATTTCAAGAGAAGCCAAAATGGATGGGTTGCTTAAGTCAATGATCAGCCATGAACAAACATTTCACACAGAAACTTCACATAAGAAGAACAAATATCCTAAATGATCACATTGTATTAATGTACAATAATAATAATATGTCACTGTATTACAATGTATATAGCATTCAGGTACTTATAACAAGATGTCCAATATAGCATAACGATCTCCACAATCTCTCCATGAATATCTCCATAAATCTCTATGTGATCTCCATCCCTAACTTCTCTCATCGTCCTCATCTTTGATCATACATAGACTTCTAGAATAAGTCTACTTTCAATAATATAATGATTATATCTCAAGTATGAATTATTCCTTCAATAATGCAGAACATATATAAGTACCTTTTCTGCAGATGAAGAAGGGATTGGTTTCAGCTGTGGAAGGGACTTCTTCTCGTGTTCTCTGTGGTTCATTTCCCCTCTTTTCCTTCTTTATTTCAGATTATGATTCATAGGGATGCAATCTGGAAGCTACAAAGAATCGATTCGCCTTACCCCTTCTATAGCAGATAATATCTCCTAGGAGTTGGGGTGAATAGGATTCAAAGTTGTGATTTGACAATCCCTGGTGATTCCTTGTAGTTAAGAATGATTGAGATTTAGTTGTTCAAACTCCATTGTATTCAAGTAACTCTGATTAATAAAATAACTGGTTGGTCTTACTACATGTTTCTTACAGTTTCTTGTGATTGTTTATGGAGTTTCTTTCATTGATTGATTGCCTTCATCTAGCTGTATAATTCAGCTCTGAAAAGAGTATTTATCAGGATTCGTCATTTATCCATGCCCCGTTAAATTTCCTCCCACATGAGTTGTTTAATGGGAGTAGGTTAGCCTCCACATTGAGCAACAAATGTTCTTTGTTCTTTTTGTCTCCCCATACCTTGTGTTTTAAGAGTTTCAACTCCATGCCCAATAGATGCAGGCATGACCAATTGTAACAAAAAAATCTTAAAAAAAACATAAACATCTTGTACTTTTTGCATATTTGAAGGGCATAATTGAAAAATATTTTGTTGAAGAGCCCCATTGTATTTCTGAAGAAATACAAGATCCTCATTGCTACACTATGAATCTTTTTAGGATCTTGAGGGGTACCCACCTTGAATAAACAATTCATTGATTCTAAAGTGAGAGGGACCTTGACACTGCCCCTAGACTGCCTTTTGAAAATTATTGAATATTGTCTTATTTGACAATATTTCTATGGGTAGATTCATAAGATAACAGTTTTTGGTGCCTCTGCTAGGGAGCAAAGGCTTGTTCCCTGTGGATGACAATTCCTGCTGCGTGTGCAGGAAAAGAGTAATCAACTATAACGAAAGGCTCATGAATGTGGAAGATCATAAGTCTTGCCCGACAACTCCTTCCTAAGGGATCAAATCACTTGGACAGATGGCATGTTAGAGTTGGGTATCAGACATGTATGCCCTTCCGGGTTTCTTTGCAATATTTGGGTAGCATAATCCACTCCTTAGTGGAAAACGATATTGTAAGTTTCTTCCAACATTTCATGGTTTTAATGATCTTTCGGCTGAGGATCAACTTGATGCTCATAAATTTGCCAATGCCTTTGATGTTCGTCATGATGATGTTTTGTAGTTGTTTGTGCAAACACTAGAAACTGATGCTAGGGGATGGTAGATGAGTTTAACTGCATGTGGAATTGTGACATGGTTGGCATTTGAATGAGCTTTCAAAGACGAATGAGGTAAGATGGCAGATGAGCAATCTCTTCTTGTACCTATCAAATTTAATGATTTTATTGCATCTTCATTTTCTTTGTGGTGTAGGGCATGCAAAGCTCCCCATAGAGGAGTGTTACCCACTCAGGACTGACAACTTTTTGGATACCCTAGCAAGGGTGTCATGTTGCTAATTGCATGAGCTGTCATGCTCATCTTCACCATATCTAGATAGATTTCCTCTTGATCTCCATCAGAGTCATGATCGTGCTAGCTTAGTTGTGGTGTAGCTTACTTTCATCCCCGCTCCTGAGATGACAGATGCACTGTCGTAGAGTATGGTATGGTTCTCAGTTGCTTCATTTGACATTCCATGTATCAATACCTGTTTGGACATGATGATATAACTTCTTAACTCGTTGTAAAATGGTTAACACCTAATGATCGTTTATTAACATTTCATATCATTACATGGTTTTTTTACTTGCCTTGTACTACCTTGGGAAACATTTTTTTTTGTTAGAAGTGTGTTGTTTCTTGGGTTAACTTGTACCATTGGGTGTCTAGGCTAGATAGCGTTATCCATATCCCAACCATGTTAACCATTTCCACCTGGTTAGTATTATTCACTCCATCCACACAAAAAATTGCATCCTGGTCATATATGATTTCTCAAAGGTCAAAATTAAATCTTGAATCAATAAATCCACTAAGGCTAAGAGGTGAAGAGCCAAAGTTAAAAATCCAAATATTAAGCTTGAGCAATGCCCCTCGCTACGAGGCCAATGCCCCTAGTCCCCGATTTATTTATGGATATCTAAATAAAGGGGACTTGTTTGATAAAATGAACATTTAAAGGAGGCTTAAAGGGGTAGTAAGAAACAATGTCGAGGATGGTAACTTAATGCTAAGCTCCCTCTAGAAGGCTATTATAAAGCAAAAATCCTAGCCAAATGAAGCTAGATGAATAAATAAATGAATAATGAGACCTATGCATGTCCAAGACTTTGAGGGTCATCACATGAACCCATTCCCCTTTCTCTTTCATCATTATTACTCATTATTGCACATCTTTCACCTAGGTACTTAGGAAATATGGGCTATCTTAGGATTTGATGCATGTATAAGGGTTAATATTATTCCCCTTGGTAAGACTTAGGAAAGTGTTAAAACTAACCCCCTTTGTTATGTTTTGCTAAGAGATGTCACTAGGTGCTATCAATTAATGGCTTGCTAAGAGGCTAGACCCATCACTTCAAGTGGGTATTATGCATTGGGATATATGTACCATGCCTCGAGATCCATGACACTGCCTTGGGATCCATGATGCTGCATTGGGATTCATGTACACTTATATGGCCGTATTTACAGACATTGACATCTGTGACATTTGCCTTGGGATCCCTAACAGTGCATCGGGCCATGACAGGGATGCCATGTCATCACACATGCCACATGGACCATTTATATGCGTCCTCCTTGCTCAGTTGGACGTTGCAACTTGCATGTATGCTCATGCATTATTTACTCCCTTTGTACCACATGTGGGGGTATTTAATGCATTGGAGAGGGTGATTGCAGATTACAAGGGTGACTATACATGATTTGGACCCTAATGATGATGTGGCACCATCACTCTATGTTTTCTTGAGGAGCTCTTGCCTTGATGATCCCACACGTGCCTCTTGAGATGGCTTTTATGCTTGGACGACTCACACATGTGGATGTGATGTCATCCCTTTTGAGGATGTTCTTCAACCTTTATACCATTCCCTGGATCGAGGAGGTTGATTAGAGGGCGTTGGACCATGTTTGACTTGGTTTTGGACCATTTCCATGAAAGTTGGCACCATGTTTGAGGGGCACACCTCTCTTGGTTTCCTTTTTGTCCACACATGTGGCTTTTACATTGTATTGTGACCTCTTCTAGAAGGTTGTTTCACTTTGTGAGGACATTATGAGATGTATTTTATTATTTGATGTATTTGTCCATGGTTTTACCGGGCTAATGATTTTGGAGCTCATGGTTTTGAGCTAGCACATGGTGTTGAGCTAGCACATGGTTTTGTATTGTATTTGAGGAGGAGCTTCACCTATAAAAGGAAGACTCTTCCATTTCAAATCGTTGGAGATTAATGAGAAACTTGGCTTAAAGAGTTCTTTGAGTATTGATTTCTTCTCTTGGTGAATGTTTAGTTATTGTTCAAGGTTTAGATAAGGACTCTTGAAGGTTTGTTGGAAGAAAAAGACTACTACAAGGCCAAAAAAGGGTGAAATGCTCCACTTGGAAGGGTTCTCAAGGTAAGTTCTCTAACCTTCCCCCTTTGATCATTGAAGTTATTGTTCATGCATTAAGGTAGGATTTCTTAGGACTCCGTCCTTTTTCTTGGCCAACGTTTGAGTTCACCTTGATAGTACCGGGAAAGGCTTCTCCATGGACCGATCCTCCCATCCAACCTTGAAGGGAACCTTCTAACCGTAGGTAATGCTTGAAGGGTAATCCTTCAGATGCCATCAACATTACCTCACCTCAAACCCTAGACTTCACTTGGATTTGATATAGTGAACCCATAGCCCTCCAAAGGCACCAGTCTTTCATTGTCTTCAACCACCCAAAAAACTTAAAAATCAAAATTTTCCATTTTTCCTTTTTATTTCACAATCTAGGGTTTTCATCGTGTACTATCTTAAATCTAGATTGCTTTGAGCTTCAAAGGCACATCTTTCATTTAATTAATGCTAACCTATTCTTTCATTGAATTTCTCTAGGGTTAGTATTTCCATGAGGGTTCGGATCTAATTGTTTCTTGTCTATCTCACCTAAAAGATCGAACGCTAGGGCTTAATTAATGCATTTTAATTCAGATCTGATCTAAACATTTCGATGCCATATATCTCATGCTTGGAGCGATTGCACTGACCTATTGCTGTTCATATGTCCCTTGCTGTCCTATCTCTCAGTTACTGAATTGCAGGGGTCTTGAAACACATCACTTGATGCATCTTTGAGCAACGTTATGATTCCACCTTTTTTCCAATAGTCCTGGCCATCGAATTGATGTGATGAAGGGTGAAATGATCTCTTGATTAGGCTAATCACTCCCTCCTGTCACTGCTGTTTGAGGGTTTGGTTTTGGTGTCCAAATTGTGGAGGTAAACTTGTGTGCAGGATTAACATCTTCTCATGCCAAACACTGATGCATTCTTGATCTAGCTTATAACTGGACACCAAACGACTTGAAGATTCCCCAACGACCTTGTATAGGAACCAACGTTCTCATGTCTGCTGTCTGTAACTTTCTCAGAGATTGTCATAAACTGTAGGGGATCCAGAGAACAAAAAGGGGTAAGGTGACCGATCTTTTATGCAGCATGTTTTCCTATTCCATACTTCTGCTGCTAACACACCGATGCTTAAGACATTCCAACGACCTCCTAAGGGTACCTATTGTTGCTAACATTGATGACTGTATTGAAGACTAATTCCATGTCCAGAGGTTACGGTTCGGGTTGCAGGTTATGTGTGTGCTGTTTTGAATTGAACAAAGGTTACAGCCTTAAAAATAATACTTGTGATCTATATATTTTGATACAAATTTGTCATGACAGCTCAAAAATATCATTGTTAGAAATCTGGGCATTTCTCACACCGGCTTTATTATAACGTCTACAATTCCGTGGTTTGTATGTGGTAATCATTGGACATCATATGGTCTGCTTGCTGGTACTCTCATTTGATATGCAGCACTATACTCACTGTTGAGTTGCTTGATATCTAGAGCAGCTTTGGTATTTGTGTGGATTGACATGAGCAAAGTAATTTTTAGATGGTACAATCCCCAGATTTGGTCAAGGACATAAGTGAAGACTTATGCACACTTTGCAATCTGGACTTCGAAACTGTGCTATGTCTACTAAATACTTGTCAACTAGAGTTGTACTACAGCAGTAATATTTCATTTGATTCATGGCATATATATAGTTACATTGCTGTATGGATGCATGCAATTTGATTGGCTAAAGGCTGTTGTAAATCTGCTGCTAATATACTGTTGTCATAGCAATCCATTTTATGATTAATTTGTGTCATGAACACTTGTTAACACTTCATTATTTGCACCCATAATTTTGCTGCTGCACTAAATGATGATGATTGATCTCATGGATGTGATCTTGTGAATGAAACATATGCTCTTTTACCTAGCAAGTTGTCCATTGAATACTTTGCATTGCATGTTATGTAATGTCCCATTTTTCCTAGACAGTCAGAATACCGTGGTGGTTTACCCAGTTTCCCGTAAACCATTAGACGGATGAGTTAGGGAAATGATATTGGTAAAGTCACTTTCGAATTATAAAGTTAAAACTTAGGAAAAGTAAGTTTATTAATATTAAACCCTTCTTTGAGGGTATTTCTCTCCAAATATTAATTAAATGAAAATATTAATGGAGAAAAAGAAAAGTGGAAGAGTAAAAAGACGGATGAGAGTTGGAAAAGGGATTATTGACTATTCATTTCGAAAATTGAGTTTTGGAGAGAAGCTCGAAGAGCTAGCGAGGGTTTCAGCTGGAAACCCATTCCGGTGCTCGGATTCGGCAGTGAAACCATCTGCCCTAGCCATAAGATTGGAGAAGCCATTCAGGCTTCTCATTTGCAGGTATTGGCATTGTGATTTGGGGAGATTCATCAGAGAGGAACTTCATCTTCAGATTTGGACAGAGAAGGGCGTTTTTCTTTAGCACGTGTAAAGGGTGGGGGCGTCTCCTTTGTGCTGGGCGCATTCTCCATTAGTGACTGTGTGTTTTCCATTGAAGCTGAATCATTCACCTCTCAAGACGTGGCTATTTTTGCTGGAGCGTGGACCTTCAATTGTGATCCCTGCTGGTCGATATTCTTGTGGCTGCGTGTTCCCCTTGTGCTGGCCGTGTTCCTTCTTCCACAGGGCTGCGTGTGCTTTATTTAATGCGTGGGGTGTCAAGGAGGGTTGCTGCTGGATGATTCCTCTTTGCTGCTGGACGATTCCTCTTTGCTGCTGGTCGAATTCTCCTCTTGGACTGAATCTTACACATAGAGGGGCGTATCCTTGAGTGGGAGCTGCTATATCACTCCAAACCGTTAGCAGGACCATAAACATATCATAGCGCCTTCTCTTATCAGCTCGTGTGGGCAGATTGGGGCGTTTGCTCTTGGCTGTGTATGAATGGTGTTTCCGAGCTTTCTATAGCAGCCATTCTCTTCATCGTTGGGAGGTACTTCTACCTCATTTTGATTGTTAATGGCACAACATTAATATTAAATAAAGAACAGCCATTGTTTAGTGAATTTGCTCATCCAAATATGTATGTCTTTTCATTATTATTTTGTGGGTTTTGTTCAATGTCGAAATAATACACTTGACACTTCATTGGGGAGGTATAAGGGGTTAAAAAACGCACAGACCAGCAAACAAAACGAAGAAACAAACCACTGTCCCATAAAATTTCATCTTCAACAGTCAATTACAGTAGTATGCAAAGTGTTTGACGGAAGTCCAACACCAAAATAAGGGAGTTTTTCCCACTTTTACAACTTAGAATATTTCAGTGGTATCAGAGCATGATCCTCGCCAGCTGTGGGCGACATTAATGACTGAGGAAGGGCAGCAGAACATCACTTATAGGCGCAGGAGCTATAGAAGCGTAGAGGGCAGAGAAGAAGAAATGGAGGACACTCCAGGGAAAAATGAAAATCTGACAGAGGACAGAGAGGATGGTTTGATCAAAGGGCTTATGAAAGCCTTACAGGATATTGCAGAGGGCCAGAGAGAGACCCGAGAGTTCATGGGCAGAATCACAGGTTATGCTCTAGGGAGTAAGCATGGTGAAGAAA
>ML782911.1:763053-777166 GCA_009831015.1 Picea engelmannii | reverse complement strand
ACCGATGACTTCTACGTGGTTAAGATACCTGACACCAATGTGGTGCTTGGAGTTCAGTGGCTATACTCCCTAGGGAGGTACTCCACTAACTATCAGACTATGGAGATGGAGTTCTAGGATCAGGACGGCAAGAGAGTAGTTCTACGGGGCATGAACACGTATCCTCCTAAGGTTGTAACTGCGAAGAAGATGGAGGCAGTGATGAGACGGGATGACATTGCACGGGTCGCGGAGTTTCATATTTCAGTACAGAGGACCAAGGGCGGGGAGCCCAATTTTCTGAGAGAGATACAGGACTTGTTTCAGGGGCATGATGTCTTTGGTAATGTACCCTCGGGTAGGCCTCCAGACCGGGGATGCGAGCACATCAGTGAGTTAGAGGAGGGTACTCGAGAAGTGATTACCACTTCATATAGGCACCCTAGGGCCTATAGAGATGAGTTAGAGAGGTATCTCCAGGAGTGCGGAGTTCGCCAGGGGAATGAGGTGGAGCACATACATCCAGCCGGATCATTACAACCTTTTCATGATCAGGGGGGGGGAGGCATCCCCAAGGATTTCATCACCAGGTTACTGAAGATGCAAGGGAAGGATTGCATCTATGTCACGGTGGACCGACTCACCAAGCTTGCCTACTTCTCCACCATTCCTTTAGACTACTTAGCAGCACAGGTGATCGAGTTATCTCTTAGAGAGATGTTCTGTTTACATGGGTGGCCTAAAGCCATCGTCAGTAGCAGGGACGACAGATTCACGGGAAGTTTCTGGCAGGTGTTTTCTAGGTTGGTATGTACCAAGATGACATCGAGTACTAGTTACCACCCACCGATCGGCGGACAGATTGAGTTTGGGAACACTTTGGTGGAAGGGTATTTGCGGAACTTCATCGCAGGACAACAGAGTGCTTGGGTGATATGGTTACATCCCGGGAAGTACTATTATCTCACCACCTTTCACATGTCTATCGGTATGACCCCTTTCCAGGCGCTATACGGCTATGGGGTCTGGATCTTTGTAGACATAGCATGCGGTGACTGTAGAGTTCCTAAGGTTCGAGGTTGGTTACAGGACAGTTAGAGAGCACTAAAGGAGAACCTGAGGGTGGCCCGAAGTCAGCGGAAGATGTATGGGAACAGGTACAGGACGGAGGGCACTTTTGAGGAGGTCGTTTCACAGGAGTTACCCCATTGGGATGATGAGGGGTGGTGGGCCACAAGGCCCGAAGAGATCATGCCGGTTCGAGG
The DNA here is from genome assembly GCA_009831015.1 of Picea engelmannii. Taxonomy (NCBI): domain Eukaryota; kingdom Viridiplantae; phylum Streptophyta; class Pinopsida; order Pinales; family Pinaceae; genus Picea; species Picea engelmannii. The sequence continues at coordinate 775,922 of ML782911.1, read as the reverse complement.
GTGGAAATTCCATGATAGGGCAGTTAGGGAGTACTTGGTAAAATGGCAGGGTCTACCTGTGGAGGATGCTACTTGGGAAAACAAACAGGTGTTGCAGTTTCCGGGTTTGAAGTTGCTTGAGGACAAGCAAATTTGGGTAGGGAGGACTGTAATGTCCCGTTTTGCCTAGGCAGTCGGGACATCGTGATGGTTTACACAGTTTCCCGTAAACCATTAGACGGATGAGCTAAAGAAACGATACTGGTAAAGTCACTTTCGAATTATAAAGTGAAACGTAGGAAAAGTGAGTTTATCATTAATAAACCCCTCTTTGAGGGTATTTCTCTCCAATTAATAATTAAATAAATATTTTAATGGAGGAAAAGGACAAGTGAATGAATAAAAGGACGATTGAAGGGGAAAAGTGATTATGGACTATTCATTTTAATAATTGAGTTTGGGAGAAGAGCTCGGTGAGCAAACGAGGGTTTCAGCTGGAAACCCATTCGGCACCTCGGATTCGGCAGTGAAACTATCTGCCCTAGCCTTGGAATCTCGGATTCGGCAGTGAAACCATCTGCCCAAGCCGAGGAATTGGAGAAGCCATTCAGGGTTCTCATTTGCATGGATTGGCATCGGGATTTGTATCATTTCATTGGAGGAGTATTTTGTTTGCAGAAGGACCAAGGAAGGGGACTTCTATTGGCACGAGTTGAGGGTTCGATTGTCACTTTGAGCTGGGCGCAACCACTATTCCATTGCTGCGTGTTGACCACTGCAGGCCGAGTCAAGTTTCTCCTAGGCGTGGAGAGTGTTGCTGGTGTGATCTGGGCGTGTTCTTGCTGACTATTATCCTTGTCTTGATGGTCGAATTCCATTCCCCTCAGCGCTGGGCGGATTCCCTCTTGTTGCTGCGTGGAGTGAAGGGATGAAGTGACTGCTGCGTGTCTTGCTGGCCGAGCTTCATTGTGGCTGCGCTATACATCATCAAATGCGTTCTATTCTCTGCTGAGCGAGTTCATCCTTCCCTGTGGCTGCGTGTAGCATGGGGCTGCGTGGAAAGTGAAGGGAATGTGGCTGCTGGTCGACCTTCATTCCTTGGCTGTTCCCTGCGTGGAAGAGAGACACAACACGGATTTGGGGCTGCAAGATCACTCGCTTCAGATGGCTGGGTAATGATGACAGAGTCGACTTCTCTATTCCAGCTCGTGTGGGCAGTTTATGTTAAGTTCCTTGGCTGTATGTAATGTGATGATTCAAGATTCCTATAACAAGCATTCCCATCGTATTGAGAGGTAATTCCACCTYGTTTTGTTTGTCATTGGGTTAGTGTTGTTATTCAATAATGAACAGCCAAAGTGTAATAAGTTTTGCCATTTAAATATGAATGTCTTCGTTATTATTTTTATGGGTTATGCTTGAAATCAAAATATTATGATTGGTACTTCAATTGGGAGTTATAAGGGTTTAGAAGACCACTAAATAGCCAACAAAACCAATATATACATCGCTGTCCGATTAAAATTGCACCTACAGCCATAAACTCATGAGCATGCCAACTGTTTGACGAAAGTCCAACATCAGAATTTGAAGGATTTTCCTACATTTCCAACTTAGAATATTTCACATGTAAAAAAATTGTTTTATTGCACTCCTTTTTCGATTTAGAAATGTCAAGTGGGGTTATTATAAATATTAATTTTGCAGCTCTGGTCATGAAGTTAAAGCACATTGATGCAACATGCTTGTTATGAGGCTTGCAATTTAAATTTTAATTACTAACCTTTTTAATTAAAATAATTTTTTTATTAATATCTTAAGACTTACAGAGAATACAGGCCTGCTCTGCATTGGCCATACCCATAGGCAGTGATAGACTTCCTTTATATCTCAACTATTACAAACTTACAAACCTCATACTGGAACTTGACAAGCTTATACATATATACTTGCTTCACACTAATATGCAGGTGCTTTAGCCTGATACTTAACCGAGCACTTGTACTTCTATCTTTGATGTCTCGAAGGGACTGCCCTCTACAAAATACTGACTTGATCAAAATGCCCATATGTTTGGGTGCATGACTGATTCAACAAATGGAGGGACAAGAAGATTTTCCCTCTGATCGCAGAATGGCTCAAAACTGCCTCTAGGGAAATCACACTTATATTCAGACAGACACAAAAATTCATAGCATTGTTACCACAAAGACTAGGGTTGAATTGCATGCAATTGCTGGAATTTCCCTTTGGGGTCATCGGTTCACTTGTCTTCCTTGCTGGCATTGTTGCTGGGATCACTGGGCTTGGTGCTTCTCCATTCATTCTTGGAGTCCTCGATGGCGTTTCCAAATTCATCTAGCCTTGAGCTTCTGTGTGTACTGCAGTAGCATATACCTACTCCCATGTCCTCATTGCTCTCCAGGCTCCAACTCCTCTCCAGAAGTTTATCCTCCACACTCTCCATCTTAGTCTCAAGCCTGTGCATTTTCAGGTAGTTCTTCCTCAGGTCCACCTTCATTTTTTCAGGCCTGCCATCAGCTTCAGTCTTTCTCTAGATTCTGGCTCCATATACTGTTTCATATCAGTAATCTTCAACAACAATGCCCGCCTCTGCTGAAATCTCTGCCTGTGTTCTTCTTTTCCTAGATGCCATCTCGTTCATCACATGATACCGGTGTCTCACTGGAGTTCTCACTACTTCCTTTGCAGATGCATCAAGGCTCTGCTCTCCTCTTTGTGACATTTTGTAACTACATCCCTCATCTTCTTCAAGCAAGGTTGCTTCAAAGTGACAAGGCCTGTATCACTTCACACAAGTGTGATCGCAATGGTCAGAGGTGGGAGCTTCTGATTAAATCTCTATATCTTAATGAATTTGGGGGTAGATTTACCCCTATATTTTCTAGTTCATATGCCTTCTGATTAAGTACTCTCTTGATACATGTGAAAGTAAAAAATTCAAACTTATTTACTTTCAATTCAGCCTGATTTCTCGATTGTTTATGGTTAACACACTTGGGTAGGTTTGTCATACTTTCTATGGTAAGTTTAGAATCACCAAAGCAGGTTAATTTCTTATTGTTAATCTTCGAGGGCCAGGTCTAGACCCTCCCAGGTTCCATGCAAACTTGATTCTAACTCTGCCTTTTGGGTTGCTTTGCATGGGTTTCTATTAGGTGTTCTTTTAAAATTTAAATTACTAATAATTGCTCGAATGAAAATCATTTGACATGCCATTTTTCTTGTCATTAGTGATGAATTACACTTTTGATGCAAGATAGGTAAAAATGTTCAATTCCTTCTTTCTGACCAAAATAATATGAAAACTAAAACTTTGGTGCCTAATGTTCACTGTTCGGGTTCCTGCAAAACATGTTTGCCAATTTACATTCAACCTTTGACATATAAGACAACTCAAGACTGAATTGGATGCTGTGTGTTTCTTTTGCAGGTGTGCGAATCTTCAATGTCTTTCAATCAAGGCATGCCAAAGTGTTACTGATGCATCAATATGTCAAATCGCATTGGGCTGCCCCAGAATTGAGGAACTTGATATTAGTTACTGTTACAATATATCTTGTGCTGCATTGGAGAAAATTGGACTTGGTTGTAAGAATCTGACTATTGTGAAGAGGAACATGCTAAACTCTCTAGATCCTTCTGAACACAAGGATGTGGTTCCTACTGAGTATATCCGTGCTGCTCCTTTGAGTGGAGATGAGGAGGCTACTTCCTTTGCAAAGTTCATGCCAAATCTAAAACACCTTGAAATGCAGTTTTCAAAATTGTCTCCAAAGGGACTGAGGGTGTTGGTGAATGGATGCCTTAATTTGGAACACCTCGATTTGTTCGGTTGTTCAAACCTAACGAGCAGAGCACTAGATCATGCTTCAGAAAATGCAAAGAATCTTAACGTATTAGTTAAACCCAATTTCTTTGTTCCTAGGTCAGCTTTCCATGTTGAGAGATATGGGCATTGGCAGCTTTATGATGAACGTTTTCAGACCAATGTCTTCCAGATATAGGCACTTGACAGCAAAAAAGGTGTTCTTATGGACACTAATCCCATGCTTTATAATTTCATGTAGAATTCAATGTGGTTTATGTAAAAAATGACACTTATCTGCCTCCATAGACTAAGTCACCATGCATCTATCTTAGAGACACAAGCAGGTGTATGCTCTTATATTTGAAGATCAAGTAGAATAATGCTTCATCAACAGTCCAAAGGGCCCACAGTATTGATTGATATTAGATGTTGAAGTTGGAAACTATGTATAGGAATAATGCTTCATCAACAGTCCAAAGGGCCCACAGTATTGATTGATATTAGATGTTTAAGTTGGAAACTATGTATAGTGATTCAATATGAGACATTTGATTGTCATGTATAACCATGCTTGTAAATTTCTTGCTCTTGATGTATCGTATCCAGACAGTGGCAACATTATCACTACTCTTCTGTGCATGTATTTATGAAGTAGTAGAAACCTAAATTGTTCTATTCTCCCTTGTTAGTGAACCTGTATAATGGTCAAAAACTCATTTGTAACTGAGTTCTCATTTTTTTCAAGAAATTTACTTTTCTTCAATACATCAGGTACATTTTAAACCCAAAACAACTATAAGATGATGATGCCAGCAACAATACCTGTTTGCATTGTTATATGATTACCAGTAACGTTTCGTGCTGATGCTTTGACATTGTAAGAAATTATCCCCTATTGTCAGTAAAGGTAAGCATGTATTGTTCTAGTAACTCTATTGCTGGTTAAGGGTTGGTGGTTAGCATTCTATGTGAAGATATGTGAAAATATCAGTTTGTAGCAATGTTTTAAAATAAAGATAAATTAAAAGCTTACAACATTTGTTGTCAAGAGTGCATGACTACATGCATGGGATACATGTCATGTTAATGAAATCTAAAATCTGTTCCAAGCCTAGAGCAAAATATCACTAGAGAAAAGTATCACTAATTAGAATAGGTCTTTAAAACCTTTGGGAACTTTTAGCTGGATATTAATTGTAGGCAAGCATGTATTATTCTAGTAACTCTATTATTGGTTGAAGGTTAATGGTTTTAGCATTCTTGGTGAATATATCAGTTTGCAGTGATGTTTTAAAATCCTAAAAAATGTCAAATCCTACAAGTGCAATTGGATTTTGAGGGTTTCATTTTGTAAGACGGCCAAGGTTCAAAATTCATGGTAGTTGGGAGGAGACACCCCAAAAAGTCCAACCATGTTGAGGGTTGGTGTGGACCAGACTGGCTGTGATCCTTGGGTGATTTTGATGGCTTAGATGCCCCTTGGTCGCGGTTTCTTAGACCACAAACTAGTCCCGCAGGTAACAAACACACTAGCAAACAAAAAATAAAATCCTAAAAAGTGAAAGGCTTATTGCATTTGTTGTCAAGAGTGCATGGGATCATGTATAATTACATGCATGGGATACATGTCACATTAGTGAAATCTAATTCTGTTTGGAGCCTTAATCTTAGTATATTATTTGCCTTTTAGTTTAGGGGTGTGCAATAAATAATTGCATTTATAAATAATTGCATTTATAAGGGTGTGCAATAAATAATTGCATTTATAAGTGCTGTTATAAGAAGGCTTTGGTCTTGACCTTGTATTTAACAAACATTGGAAATTAGAAATTAGATATTCCTCTCAATACAAACTAGAAATTGAAATTATACACATCTTAAGAGCTGAACTCTTACTGTTTTCAATTATATAAATGAATTACAAGGAAGGAAAAGAAAGCCACCCACCCACTCTTTTCAATTATATAAATGAGTTACAAGGAAGGAAAATAAAACTAACCACACATATATAATTAATTTTAACAAATGATTTTGTATATCATTTGCATATCTCACTGAGTAAAAATGTTGTTAAATGTGACTGGGCTTATAGAAATGAGCATGTGGCCTAGTGACAAAGGGGTTCAAAATACTATACACATGCTATTCTTTTTGTTTTTGTGATAGTTGATTTCTAGGCCAATTGTCAGTTATTATTTGGCATGTCAAATGATTATTTGGTTTAATTTGGTATACACATGATTAGTTGTTTTATTTGGTTGACTATTATTAAAATTTTATATTTAAGTTTTTTTTTTTAAATATAATTGACATTGTTAAAAATTTAAAAAATACAATATGAAAGATAGAGTTGTTTTTCAATCTGATATTAAAATTTAAAATATAATAATAATAATAAGAATGATGCTGCCTAGTACATGATAATCTTAGTTTAAAAAAACATGCTTAGATTCACTAAAGACATTACATTATCATTTATTTAAGTATGAGGGGTGTGCAATAAATGATTGAATTGATTGAATTGATTGAATTTATAAGTGTTGTTGTAGGAAGGTTTTGGTCTTAGTAAGGGATCTTTCACTTAGGAAACATTGGGATGGCAACACTAGTGTACACAAATGGTTAAGGGTGTTGATGCTCGTGGATGAGAAAAAAATGTCATTAGGTATGAGTTGATAAACTACCTTGACTAATATGAGCTTTGTTATGCATATGCGATGTCATTAATTAAGGTGAAATTAATTTATATATCATTTTGCATCCCTTTACGAACACAACAAATGTAGTGGCATAAATTGATGTTTTCACAAGAATAATATCTACTATGGCACCAGTTAATGAAATCACACAAATAGTAAGAGTTAGTAAATCTAGGCAAGTGATTCTAACAATAGCTAGCTTGTGATTCTTAGAGTAGTTAGCTTGCTTTTGACTACCAACCTCCTCTAAAGCTACCAATTTGGATCTTGCAACATGCATAGGATGCCTCTTATCACTTTTCTATAAGGTTAAATATCATAGTTGTTGTTTTGTTAATGATCAAAGTAAATAAATGATTTTTGATTGTAACTATAAACTTATCCCCACTACGATTCTTGTTATTGCTTTGCTTACATTAATACAACCAACATAGATATATCTTAACTCTAGATCTATTAAGCATCGAGAGATTTGCATCTCAATTTCTTTTCGATCCCTCTTGCTGCTTAAAAGATCCAGAGTCAAGATGAATCTACCTTTGTGTTTGTGTGTAAACACACACACATACACACACTAATATATATATATATATATATATGATGATGATGACGACGACGACGACGACGACGACGACGAATCTACCTTTGTGTGTGTGTATTAAAAAAATAATATATATATTAATGTTTGGTGTTTTTTCTTAATTTTTTTATAAATATTTTGATTTGTAAGTATGGATGTTACACCTTTTTAAAAAAAATATTATATTGGGCTTACTTATGTCACGTGTCATGTTAGCGTTAGGCACATATATTACACATCTCCTTCATATTGTGATATAGAGTGCAACTCACTTTGCTTAATGCAATAACGAATAAAATACCAACATGATCGAGAATTGGCTAGACACTGATTACAATGTCATGGAATGGTTTTCATCTTAAAAACCCATAACTTAGTAGCAAGACTTTTTTATATACAACTATGCATGATAAGGATTAACATGCATATAATGGTGAGAATGGTGACAATTATGGTGATATTTTCTATGGTGTGTACAAATTATTGTAAGAATGGTAACAATTGGAACTCCAACATCTCAAAAAACGTCGAACATGAATATGACTTTATTTGAGGTTACTTAAACAACTTTGGGTAGGATTACATATATTCCTCTTAGTTTAAGAGGAATGTATGTAATGCAAGACTTTTTTAAATACAACTATACATTATAGGGCTTAAGATGCATATATTGGTAAAAATGGTAATAATTATGGTGATAATTTCTTTTGTGTGTACAAATTATATTAAAAGTGGTGACAATTGGAACTCCAACATCTCAAAAAATATCAAACATGAGTATGGATGTTATATTTGAGGTTACTTAAACAAGTTTCGATAGGATTACATACATTCCTCTTAGTTTAAGAGGTGGGTTTGATGAATCTTGTTATATCACATGCCTATTTGTCTTAGTGACTACTCTATCATGCCCTCATATCCTTCCTTGTTATTTTTATTTTTTTTATTCATATATGAAATTCATCTGGTTAAGATGTGAAAGTATATGTTGTTTATAGTAAAGTTTGATTCATAGTTTATCCATTCCCTTTTCAATAATAAATTTACATTGTAAGTAATATAGGGGCTCTTTTATGTCCTTGAACAAAAAGCACAACTTTTATTTAACAAATGATTTTAGCATTCAACTTAACTTGTGCACCCTTTTTATAAAGTCAACATTTTTTTTTAATGAGAATGAAAGAGGGATAGGGATAATATTTTTAAAAAGGTTCAAAATATAGAAATGGGGAGAAAAGAATTTAGTTTCAATTTGAGTTGATTTTCTCTTAATATTGCTAAATAATTGAAAAGTGTTGTTTTTTTACCCAATGGAACATGTTGGAGTAATCACACAAGTAATTTGATACCAACTGTGAAATTATTTTAGTTACACAATAGATTAATGTTCTTAAATGAGTTAATATGAAATTTACCGAGATCATTAGCAATACATCAATAAACACAATCAACAATACAACAAGGCTTCAAACATCCATGACAAGACTTTTGAGATACAAAGTACATATTTTAATAATTATTTAAGCACTCAATCAAAGGATACATGTAAAATATCATAAGATTATGCAATGTATATAACAAGTATCACTGCAATATACTAAACCTACACCTAGAGATATGAATTGTCACAATCTTCTCAAGAGTATATCTATGCACTCCAATTTATAAATCTTGATAGTATATGTCACTATCAACCAACAACCATCAATGACGTTGATGTCATTTTGTACCTTTTCACCACCTTTATCAACCATCCTATCCATTAGCTTAATTGACATTGACCTGGAATTCAACCTATTTGACAACACTAGTGTAGGAACTCAATGATTCGACATGACCAACAATCTCACACTTGGTGATTCACCAAGTTTGAGTCTCAATTTTGACTTGGTCATTTGCTACTGGCTGAAAACCCAAAATTCACTTTGACACCTATTTGTTTTCTATCTACCACACCCTTCAATAACACATCGACAACCATCAAATAAGTGTTGCAATCATTTAGGCAAATTTGGATTGACTTCACTACTCCAACAAAGTGATACTAGATATTAATATGCTTCAATGTAGTGTGATACTTAGTCTGATTGATTGCAAGTGTAACTGTGCTTTGATTTTCATAGCATATCAATATTGTCTTCTCACAAATGAAAATCAATTCACCAAGTATGATTCCTTGCATGCTTATGTCAATGCCATATTGTAACATCCCCAACCACCCACAGGCTGGGGCATGCTACCTACAAGCCCGCCCTTGGACTTCTTTCTCTTACCGATACCTTTTTAAAATTTTAGGATGCATAAAAGAAAAGACTTTAATGACATGCACAACAGTGGTCAGCAAGCATGCATAGTCTAAAGATTCAATTAAACGATAATTAAATATACACAACAAAATACATTCATACACAGATAATAATATCACAACAGAGAGCACTTATATTTATAAAAAGGCGACACCAACTGACTGTAGACCAAGGACGTTCCACCCAACCGTAGACACCACTGCTCCAAATCTCAACAGCAGTGTCACTCCCGATCCAAGGCTATGAATCCACAAGGACGGTTCCAGAGTGTACTTGGGTTCCCAAACCAGTCATCTCTCAAGCTCTCACAGGTTTCCCAACACCCACAATAATCCAAGTACCCAACTCTCTTCTACCCAGCCTGTATCACCCAAGAGAATGGACCTCCACCTTTCTTTTCTACGCAGTCCCTCAGGCAGTCCTTCTCCTTTTTCTAGGGCCTCCAACACAGTTGGTCCAGAATCTCAATGTTGGAATTCTCAGGACTTGCAGTTGTGAGAAAAACAGGGCATAGGCCAACGCATCTCAGACATGCAGGCCCCAGGTCATGGATGGATTGCACTAGCAACCATTACAACCAACTATCCCGTGGCTAATTCTCAGCAGTTCTTTTCCCCTCTTCCAAGACAAGACGCAGGTGAGGATGGATCAATGGATGGGTAAGTGAGTGCATGGAAGGGCGTGAGGGAAATAATGGTACGAAATGCAGGAGTGAAGGAGCGGACGATCCAATGACCAACCCCACAATTAGACCAGGGATGGGTTTAAGTATTTTCATGGGGAATTAAGAACCTCCTGGCATTCCCCAAGAAGCTCACGTAACCGATCCCCTCCCTTAGGCAAAAAGGGTAATTAACATAGGAATAAACAATTAGCCCCTCAAGCCCCCTCTCTTGTGGAATCATAGCCCCCTATAACTCTAGTCTTTGTCCGTCTAGCAGCCAATGATGTGTTTATTATTAATAATGATCAAAACATTACATTTCTTGGGCATACTGGCCCTTTTATAATTGTTTGGGCACTCAGGCCTCTCAACATTGTAACAATACATTATTTAAAATGGGGGTTCAAAACCTGGGGTGTTACATCCCCTCCCCTTTATTTTGGCACTGTCCTTAGTGCATATACAAAATAGAGATCAAAATCTCAAATTTATTCAAAAAGCTGCGGGTACTCTACCCGCATGGCATATTCATGCTCCCAGGTAGCATATTCAGGACCGTAGCAGGTCCACTGAACTTTTACCAGCTCTATAACTCGATTTCGGAGCATTTTGACTTTTTTGTCCAATACCCACACTGACTGAACCTGAAAATATTCCTCTGTCTCTACCTGAATCAGATGCCAATCAATAACATGGTTATGATCATGTACATATTTCTTTAGTAAAGAGACATGAAATACATTATGCACATTCATGGAAGCAGGCAATGCAAGCATGTATGCAACTGGTCCTATTCTGTCCAATATTTCAAATGGACCATAGAATCTAGCTGCCAACTTTGTACAACTACCCAATTTCAAAGAGCTTTTTTTGGGATTCACTTTCAAAATTACATGCTCTCCTACTTTAAATTCTCTAGCTGTCCTGTTCTTGTTTGTATAAACTTTCTGTCTATCCTGAGCTGCCTTTAAATTCTACTTGATCTTAACCACCTGGTCTTCCATGTCCTTGAGCAACTCCGGCCCAAGTACCACTCTATCTGCTGGGCTGTCCCAGCTTACTGGAGTATCGCATTTCCTATTGTACAAGGATTCAAATGGGCTCATTCTCAATGAATCTTGATACCCATTATTATATGCAAACTCAATCAAATGTAAGTAATCTCCCCACTTAGATGGCTTATCCATCACATACATTCTCAACATGTCTTCAATTATTTGATTGACCCTCTCTGTTTGCCCATCTGTCTGGGGATGATATGTTGTGCCAAAGTTTAGATTTGTACCAAATCCTTTAAACAATCCCCTCCAGAAATTGGAGGTAAACTTTGTATCTCTATCCAAGACAATTGTCCTGGGTATCCCATGCAACCTAGCAATTTTCTTCATGAAAATTTCCGCAATATTGGTCGCTGTATGTGTTGTCTTCACAGGCACAAAATGAGTAGCCTTCGTTAATTTGTCAACCACCACCATGATTGAATCATGTTTCTTATTCGTTCTGGGTAATCCTGTGATGAAATCCATGGTGATCACTTCCCATTTCTCCTCTGGGATTGGCAATGGCTGCAGCAACCCCGCTGGGTGCCTATGCTCAGCCTTCACCTTCTGACATTCCATACATCGAGCGATGTAATCAACAACATCCTTTTTCATTCCCGGCCAAAAGAACTGGCTTCTTACTGCTGTAATCATTTTTTGGTTACCGGGATGTCCAGCATAAGGAACATCATGCATTTCCTTCAGTACCAAATTCCTCAGTTATCCAGAACTAGGAACATAGATTCTATTTTTATGCATTAGTAATCTGTCTTCCTTTATCTCATACTCCTTTATTTTCTGCTCTACCTCTCCTTGCTGTAAGGTTTCCTTTACCTATAGGTAATGCTGGTCTGTAACAAGACCATCTAAAATTCTGATCTTCAAGTTTGACTGATGCATACTGACAACAGTAGCATGCATGGTATGCACTCTTCTACTAAGTGCATCGACAACTTTATTCTCCTTTCCCTTGATATGCTTGATATTGAAGTCATATTCACTTAAAAATTCCAGCCATCTTGTTTTCCTGGCATTCAATGTTAGCTGTTCAAAAAGATACTTTAGGCCAATGTGGTCTGTCCTTAATTCGAATTTATTCCCCATGAGATAATGCCTCCACATCCTCAAGGCGTGAACAATGGTAGCAAGTTCTAAGTCATGCATGGCATAGTTCCTCTCATGTTCCTTAATCTTTCTGGACTCATATTCAATGACATGTCCATTTTGTGTGAGGACTCCCCCAAGTCCTTCCTTACATGCGTCTGTACATACCAAAAAACTTTCATTTGGGTCAACAATCTTTAACACAGGTGCACTAGTAAGTAATTCCTTCAACAGATTAAAATTCTTTTCACACTTGAGTGTCCATTCAAATTTAGTTCCCTTCTTTTGCAAAGAAGTGATGGGATGAACAATCTTAGAGAACCCTACTATGAACCTTCTATAGTAGCCAACTAATCCCATAAAAGATCTGACGTCTGACACATTACTGGGTGTTGGCCATCCTCTAATGGCTTCGATCTTCTTTGGATCTACTGCTATGCCCTTCTCTGAAATAATGTGTCCCAAGTAATGCATCTGATTTTGATAAAAAGAACACTTACTCAACTTGGCATACAACTGATGTTCTCTCAATACTTGCAATACCAGTCTTAAGTGATGTTCATGCTCCTCGTCAGACTTATAATAGATAAGTATGTCATCCAGGAATACTATGACAAACTTATCCAAATAATTTCTGAATATGCCATTCATTAAGCACATGAATA